>JAIPRL010003373.1:0-47643 GCA_025469235.1 Pemphigus obesinymphae | reverse complement strand
CTGGTTTATATGCGATTCCGGTGTCGCATATCGGCTCTCTAGTTGGTTGTAACTATGTCATTAGTACACACAAGAACAACATATTCCTACCACGTCAAGGTACTGTAATATGCCGTTCTTGCATGTAATACTGACCTCTTCTCCCCAATTGTTGCTGGTTTGCGGCCGTTGTCATTATTAACCCCGACACCAACTAGTGTCGGGTTGTCTTTAGTACGGGGCTAAAAATCGGGAAACGAAATATTTTAGTAATTTTTTTCTTTTTTATCGAACTTGGATTATATGATTTCTATTAGTCTATTATATTTGCGAAACGATCGGTAAAACTGTTAATAAACTTATTGCCACATACATTTAATATAAGATTTCGATACAAATGGAAATTAATTTTATTTTTACCAAAGTCAAAAAGTAATCTCGCGTTTAAAAACGTGAAATTATAATAGAAATCGAATAATAGAAAAATGATAAAAATTTCTTCACATTGCATGGCATTAATACTAAGCAACGCACTTAGACAATTGGAAAAGAGTTCCATCTGAGCTGTAATTTCTAAAATATTACTATACTGACCTCGAATTTTATTTTTCTCGGTGACATTTCTTTAAATCCTTATTACAATAATTAATGATGCATTTTTTATAGATTAAATTTTCATTTAGAAGTCAGTAATTTTCACCATCCAAAGTAGTAGAAAATTTGAATTCCACTGAAATTAAAAGGTCGACGAATACACATAATATGTTCTAAAATATAAAAAGTTTAAATTTTAATCAAAATCGGAATATAATCAAGTATCGAGTTCTGAATACTTCAATGTTTCTCGTAGTAATAATATATAAGTATCCAAAATAAATACATTTAAACTAATATAATTAAATATGTAAATAATATTAAAATAAATAACAAGCAGATCGGGAGATATTTTCACGTAGTTTCGTATTTCATTTTTGTTACATTTATTTGTTTATTTATTTTCAAGTTTTAAAACAATTTTTAGACCCTTATAAATGTTTCCGTAATATATTTTAATTTAATTTTGTCAAATACAGAAATATTGGTTAATTTAATTTTATTTATTATTACTTATTAATTATTACCTATGTACGCATTTTCCTGGACAAATTATTTCAACCATCCTTGACTATAGGTAAATTTAGCAGAAAATTGTTTAAAATGACCACAAAGTTTCAAAAATGATTTTAATAATTAAAAAAAAAATAACCTGAAATTTAAAATTTAAAATCAATTAGATTCGTATACATACTATTGAAAGACATTTTATATATACTAGTATACATATATCTTTAGTAAGAATTAATTTAAATCATATTATCTCATCAAAAAGTTACAAAATGAGGGGAAAAAATGAAATAAATAGAAAAATATGAAAACCATTAACAAACAAATTACAAATTATGGAATACCTATATAATCAATAAGAAACAAATCAGTAAACGATGAATATATATTTAGAAATAGCTGTTAGAAAATGATGAATATTATTGTAAAAAATTTATATTGATATAATAACATATTGATAAATATTGTTATCGTTAAAATCTTTTTGTAATTTTGTATATTTAAAATACCTATAATTTTTAAATTTTAGCTTCCTTAATAAATAAATAATTATAAATAAGTAATTTTTCTTCTCGTACTTAATTAATATAAACATTATTTTGGTTATTTAATATTACTAAATATTTTTCTCCATAAATGTGTAACTAAATGAAAGAAATGTATTTATTTATATTTATAATTTGATAAACTTCGGACTTGGCATGTGTGAAATAAACCTACGGCTCTGTACGAAGCCACACGCTCAGTTAAAGGAGTCAAATAGTTTGGTTTTTTTGATAGTCGTTATTATGAAAGTATATCATTGTACGTAGATAGTTAAACACCCCGTTTTACGCAATTCTTGTAGTTTTTAACTCAGAAGCGCACAATGATTTGTCGAACGCAATTAAGCTGAAGACCCGTCGAGAGTTCAATCTGAATTAAAAACGTTTCCTGTGAGACAAAAAGATTGAAAGTGAAAGGATTAAAATGGGTTTTTTTATAGAATAGGTATACTTAAAAATAATAAAATGCGGATTTCGATTAGTTTTAAATTAACCTAACCATGCTGAGAACGACGCGTTGAACGCGCTGGATATTTAAATAAAATATGGGCGGTTTATTTGAATTTATATTGGCTGTTTCATTTTAATTTGGTGCGTTGTGTTCAATTATATCGTATCTGTTAGATTCATTTCACAAGTCCGTAAACGTGTTACAATTTTCTAAGCACTGCGATAATTGTATACAATGATTATAATGTATAGACGTGCTTACAACTGAATTTAGAAGATTATTTTTTAAATTTAATTTCCGAAACGCGTATTTCAAATTATCATACTACATAAATATAAATAATTGATAAAAGTTATTTTATTTGTAAAGTTTCAGATGTATTGTCTACGGCCTTAGTTGAATTATCATTGATTTTTATACATTATAATTATTGTTTAAAACAATAATATGTAAATTATCATTTTAACACATCGTATACTAGCATACTGGCATATGCTTGTATTTATTGCTTCAATATTTAGAAATAATTTCTAAAGTCTAACTGCGCAATTTCCACCCATATTTTTAAAACTCTAATTACCTACACTAAATCATAATACGAATTTGTTTCGGGTTTTTAGATTAAACTTTAAAATATTAAATTAAAATTCTTAAGATAGCGAGTGAAATTCGATTATACTTGAAGGCACAGCAAGTCTTACAAACTTCACATTATTTTAACAACTAAAACGTCTAAAAATCGTATCAACGAAAAAGGCGAATGTTTTAATATTTTAAGTACACCAAGCAATGATGACTTATAAATTATGCACTTTACGGCGGCCTGTCAAAACTCTTTAATGTTAATCACAATAATCATTTTAACAATATTTTGTAGATCTGGAAAAATCATAAAGATAAATTTAATTCGATCTAGTAAAGAAAAGGAACTCTTAAATAAATCTGACATAAAACAATTCAATATATTTTAAGTTTAAAAATCATATTTATGCAATCTTTGATATTTGTATATTTTTTGAAAATACGCATTAAAATTTTAATTAAAACGCATATCGTTTTGGTTAACATTTATTTCGGAATAAATAAATTAATGATACTATAGTTTAGCTGATGAAACCGAGCGCATAAGCCCTTCATTCGAATGAACACACGTGACACGTATTCGCCGCAATTATTCCCGCATATCTAAATAGCAACTAAATGATCAACAATGTGAATACAATTCGTTAACTAAATATGATTCAATATTACAATTGCTTGAGGCTTGGAAAATTCAATTTATTAAATAATATTTCAAATAATTTATTCATTTTAGGCTTTAACAAAAACTAATTCGTTTAAAACTGCAATTTTCCATTTTTTAATACACGAGATATTTATATTTATATAGATACAAGGTTTTTTTTTTTTTTTTAGTAAAATGCATGCACATTATGAAAGTTGGGTATTAACTAGTTAAAAAGTTAAGCTAATTTCAATTAAGACACTTAACGCGTTACTTTCTTTTCAAATTAACTTTTGACTTAATAAGTTTACTTTCTTCGAAAACTTAACATGTTAACATCGAGTTAACTTTATACAAAAGTATCTACATTAAGTTGAGTTTTGTCCATAGAACAATTCACATTTTCTGAATGAGGTTTATAATTTATTGTTAGTATAGACAATTTTAATAATTCTTATATTTAGATACAAAAGATATATTATTGCTTATACTTTATATAAATAGCCAATAGAGAACTATAGTACGACTGTGGTTCGTCGCTCTCCTTTTCTTCGCATTATTTTTGTAATATTTATAAATGTCATGTAATATTGTTATTTTGGGAAATTTCCAATCATGTTAAACCAATGTCAAGAGGATAAAATACCAACCATTTCTAAAGTGCTCTGTGTAAGCAATTTTTTAGAAGTTTTTTGAAAAATGAAAACTTAACAATTAAAAAATTTTAAAATACAAATAATAGAATAAAAATAATTTAAAAATAGTCTCATATCTTTACCACTTTTTACTTTTATATAATCACGACATTTGTTCAAAAACTACTTTTGGCTTTCTGATCTCAGTTTGATCAAAAATTATCAAAAAAAAATAAATAATTACACTAATTAAAATATGAGAATTTAAACTAAAACCGAGCTGAGAACTTTTGTTAGATAAGTATATTTAAACATCTACATTTTGTGGTTGAAAAACGTCAAATTTCCACATTTTCAAATTAAAAAAATTACTTTAACCAAAAAACACTCTATGTTCGTTCACAGTAAATATTTTCATCTATTATATTCTGTTAAAATTTTGAAACTACGATAATTAGGAGAGAATTTGAACTGATAAAGCGAGAACGTGTTTTAATGCCGTAAAAACGCGTGTAAAGCGTATAAAATCGTGCCACACTGGCCAGTTGGTTTTCCGGTTGAAACTGTCAATATTTTCGTGTTTTTCTATATTTTTTATTAATTATTGTGTTTATCCCACATAGAAAATATTTTATTGACGTAATGCTAGATGTTAATATTAGTAGGACTACAAAAATATAGGTATTCTAGCGGCTGGATGTTATGGTCTAATTTTTATATTGTTAATAAGTTTCTTTAGTTTTTAACTAAGTCAAGTTGCTTTTTTTCAAAATTAACAAAAATTGATTTAAAGTAACTTTAAACTTAACATGACTTGATTTTTTTTTTTTTAACTAACATAACTGAACAACCAGTTAAAAAGATTCGTTAAGATAAGTTAAGTGGACTGTACTTTCGGTAGCCATTTATTTGTATAAACTAGAACACTTTCGGTATTAATTGTTATTATCTAAACATTCTTATTCGCATGGTGCTGTTCGTGGCATGGCATGTGTACGAGTACACGGGGAAAATAAACTAAAATAATCAAGACACGCGTAAGGACAACAGCGAAAATACAATTAAGCTATAAGGTTTCTCTTGATAATTAATAGGTACAAGGTAATAGTAACGATAATATCTGTTTTAATTAATGCTCCATGCTCGAGATACCGCTCATCTTGAAATAATATTCAACAATAAATGAACATTTTTTTTTATATATATATATATACAAACAATGAATTTAAACATAAACCAATGAAAAAAAATAAACATAAGTAAGGCATTTTATTTTTTTTCAAATAATTTTCTTACATAACAATGAATATTTAAATATATTTGAAATTTTAAAATTCTAAAATCAATTAATTCAAAAAATATAATACTCTTCTTGTATTATCTTTTTCTTCTTCTTCTTCTTCTTCTTCTTCTCCTCCTCCTTCGCCCAATTCCAATAATTTGAGATCGGCCACCCTATAGTTGTTCTCAACTTCCACAGAACTAAATCTAGAACTAGTATCGTCCTCACTTCACCCATCCACCCACCAAATATCAAAGGTGGGCAAAGTTAATGAAAAAATCAACTGGATAAAATTAAGTTCATAACAACAGTTTTTTTAAATAGTTACAAGTTAACTTAACTAATTATAGTTAAAGTTATAGTAAAATCTAATAACTTGAATTTGTTTTAAAACTTTTATTGGTAAATTTTCAATTTTGTACATGCAACTTATAAATTTTTATTTGAAAACTTGGTTAATTTAGACAAAAATAGATAGGTAAACAGATAGACATGGTTTATGAACAATACATTATTAAATCTAGTATTCAAATGATAATTATTTTTCGTCTGTTTTATTTAACTAAATGCATGCAAACTCTGCAGTGTAAAGCACAGAAATACAATAACTGCTAATTTTTGTAGAAGTGACGGTGTTAAAAATGATATTCCCGTTTTTATGTTTATCACAAGTTTCTATATTAATATTATTTCTTATGATTTATGAATATTCGAATTCCAACAAAATATTATTTTGACATAAAATTATAGTATCTTTTTAGTAGGTACGTACTGGAGGGTATACGGTGTACAGGCACGCACTTCTCGATTTTTTTTTCGTTAATGCGTATAGCCAAACTTTTTCATTTGATACGCGAGATATACGTATTACTCACTACTTTGACCAATTATTATTTACGGTCTACTGACAAATTCGCAGTAATCATTTTAAAAAAAAGTTTAGTTTTATTTATTATCTTTGGATCGTCACCTGATAGATGATAAGCTCATGGAAAACGAAAAGGAATTTATAACCTGGTGGTTTTAGCAACAATATTATTATGTTCTTAGGTACGTCGGTATCTTCATGAATATTGTATACGATTATTGTAAATTATTGTGTGCTTTATTCACTTTGGAAACGGTGTACCGGGTGGCGATGAGTTTCACACATTGTACACATTTTACAAAAATAAATAATAATATATATTTTATTACACGCTAAAATATGATGAATTGCGTGTATCCGGAAAGATAAATTCAAACTGACTAGTGACTATAATCATTATGTAACTATCCATTTTCCAAAATATTAAATACTTTGTAGACCGTGTTTGGCACATTTACACCGTACACATACCGAATTTTTAATTTATAAAAATTAACAGTACACTTATATTGTTTATGCTATTCTTCCCACGTCATAGTATGCTAGTATCTATGAGGTACCCAATATAGAACATGTATAATATTAATTGTTTTTGATATAAGATTTTTTAAAAAAAAAATCATTTAAGTTCAGAAATGATTGATTACCTATATAAAGATGTATAATATGTTATGAAATAATTTGAACGCGTTGGTTATTTTGACATATTTTAGTATGTAATTTAATGAAATATATAAGCTCGCAGGATCTTTAAAATGCTTGACGCTTTTATTAATATTTAGATTTTAGTTATAAGGTTACGTAATGCATAAGCATTAATAATCAATCATTTATTATATAAATGTTCACTTTCTTGTATAACATATCTAATTATAATAACTTTTATTTGATAAGAACTTATCTCTCCCGACACAAGCTTTGCTTAAAGGGAGTGACGCATATTATATAACATGATTTTAATTTATGTATCAATTTTGTGAAAATAAATAAATATTATTATTATTATTATTATTATTATTGATTATTTTTATCAAATAGATATTAAAATCCAACAGTCTGAGAGACAGTCAAGCTGTAGAGAGTTTAGTCGTTATGGGTAGTACCTTAATTTTAAACAATTGTTTTCATACACTAAAATATTATTAGGTAGGTAGTTTTAACTATCTATTTACAAACTTATTTGTTTGTAATTAGACAACAAAGTCTATAATATATTGTATTTTCATTAGAATATAAGTGTATTCTGTTGTATTTAGATTTCAGTGTTATATGTTGTAGGTATTTATTACTTTACACGATATAATATTTTATAATTATTAACAGATCATTTTAAACTATAACACAACTTTAAAGTATTATGTATTATTATTTAGAAAGAAGATCTATCTTTAAAAAATAAAGATACTCTTTATGGTAACTTGACGAGTGGCTTGAAGAAAAGCAGTTTAATACGTTTTTAATTTAATATTTCTATATTTTTGTAATGAAAAAAAAAAACTATATTTCTATTCTTCTTATACCATATCCATTATCAAAACTTGTTCGTCAATCCGGCCAAGGCTTGAAAACGTTTTCGTTTTAAAACGCTATTTAAATTTTTCGTTATAACATTGTTCATTATAATACGTTATCGATTTTTATTGTTATGACGTTATAAATATCACAAAATTAGCCCGAAAATTCGGGAAGGGAGAAGGCTTCACCCCACCTTAATATTAACTTTTATTAATATATGATATTTATTCTACAAAAAAGTCATCAACTTTTTTCGGATTTTGCCGACTAAAATTGCCGAAATACTTCCTTCAAATCGACTGAATACGAATAATTTCTAATTTCATTGATATGATAATAAATCCAGGGAGCTGAGCCCCAATCCCCACCTTATTTTCACCTATGCTTCCCTTCCAAAAAAAAATCCCTCAAGCTTTACTATAAAATATAACATATAATATGACTTATAGTATATATAATTATTATGTACATTTATTGTACAATTAAATAATAATATAATAAATACCTATACAAAATTTAAAATCAAAATGCACATATTATATTACACACATATATATATATAAAGGAACATATTATTATAAAATATTTAAAAAATGTGTTATCTTAACTTAACTTTATATAAAAAATATTAGCTAGATATTAACTCATTCGTAGATAACTTAGCTACATAATCTAATGAGTTTACAGTTTACAAAACTTGAATTATTAACTCAACTTTAACTTATTAACTAGTTGATGCCCATCCTTGCAATATATCATTCTCTATTACGCCATCCAACTACTTTTTTGATCACCCTCTTCCCCAATTTCCTTCGATATAAATTCCCTTTACTACACTTACTGCCTCTGGCCTTAAAACGTGCCCTAACCATCTCAATCTATTCTCCCTCATTTTGTATATTATTGGAGACACCTCATTTTATCCTCTCTAATTACTCCACTCATCTATCTTAACATTATCATCTCTAACATCTCTAACAACTTTTATTCTGTTCTATTTTCCTATCCACTACCTAACAAACCGATCAATATATCCTTTCATACCTGACTACTGTCTTATAAAATTTACCTTTTAACCTAATTCAGATTCTCCTATCACAAAAAATACCCAGCACATGTCTCCACTTTATCCCTTCCATATTTAATCCTATTTTTCATATCATCCTCAAATCCACCATTATTTTGTAGAACAAATTTTAAATATTTGAATCTCTCAACCTCACCTACTATATTCCCGCTCAATTTCATTACTTTCCTTTCTCTATTCGCTTTGAGTTCCTTTTCTCCAAAATCATACTTTATATATTCTATTATACCCTTACTAATCCTTAATCCTGTCCCCTCGAGAGCCATCTCATCCAATCTACCGTTCACTTCCTCAAGATTCTCACTACTAACCAACACTATATTATCTGCAAACAGCATGCACCATGGTACCTTGTCCTGTATATATTTGTTTTGTCTTCCATTACCAGGGAAAATAAGTAAGGACTGAAAACTAAACTCTAATGCACTACCTCTCTGACCCTAAAATCCTTTAGTTTCTATACACAGTCTCCTTACTTGTACACGCCCCCCCCCTTCATACATGTCCTCAATTACATTCACGTACACCTTCGGTAACCCATTTATCAATAACGCCTATTTCAAAATCTCTCTACAACCCATATCATACGCCTCCTCTAAATCAATAAATAACATACACAATTTCCTCTTATTTTTTCTGTACTTTTCTACTAACTATTTAATACAAAATATTGGTTCCAATTTTGATCTTCCAGGCATAAACTCAAACTAATTTCTCCTAACAAATATTTCACTTCTTACTCTCTTATCTATTACCTTTTCCCATATCTTCATTTTGTGATCTATAAATATTATACAGGTATATATATAATTCCCATATTCCTGTACATCTTCTTTAATAAAATATTATCATCAAAGATTAGAAATATTAGCACCATACAACTCTTCCTCCAAGCCATAGGAGTTTTGCCTTCAACTAAAATTCCTAATACTTTCCACACTTCTACTGGAACACCATCCGATCCCACCACTTTCATAATTTTAATTTTTCGAACCGAACTCCGCAATTCTTCTTCTCTTATGAAATACACCATATCCTCATTCCACTCGACTCAATCTACTACCTCTCTCGGAAATACCTCAATTAATAATTCTATAAAATATTCTGTCCGTCTGTTTAAATTTTTCCGAAAAGATTTTTGACGCCATGCCACAGTAATCGATTTTTAACATATTAAACGGCTGTGAGTTGACATGATTTTTTTATTTTTCCATAACGATTTTCGTTTGTATTAAACTATTTAAACACATCGTCAAGTTGTAAAGCTCAAGGTGTAATGTACTTAATATTTTAAAGGACTATCTGGTTATTGCCGTTTAACGATGGAGTTTTTGCATTCGGTGCGAGAATTTTACCCACGGCCTCCGGTGATCATTCCCTGTGTTGCGCCTTATGTTACGTCCGCCCATGCGTCCGAGTTGGTGCTCTTCGACGACGCGTCCGACTGCGGATCGCCGTCCGGTGTGATGCGGGAACGTCCGTCGCCAAAACCGGTTGAACGGACGACGGTACGTCGTCCGGCTCGGGCACTCGCGAAACGACAACCGGTCACCTCGACGAGAAACGTTCGATGCCGTAGCAGCTATACACACGAGGCACGGATAACGTGGCCGAGTGTTGCCGCAGAGAACCGGTCCGATACCGTTTGGCGTTGGTTCCGCGCGCATAGCGAAACCGGTCCAGAGTTTATTGTCTCCCGTCGTCCGTCGGGCCGGCAAAATAACAACGGAATTGGTTGGCGGTTATGGACGACCGTATCCAACAGTCGAACGAAATCTCCGGTGCACGGAGAAGCCGCTTTGCTCGTTCAACGATTATTGCCAGCAAAAGAAAAAAAAACGTGTATTTTATTCAGTTATTGAGGTAATCTAAATCGATATAAAATCGGTTTTTCACTGTCGAACCATTTACGATTCGTATGCTTTGTATAACAATAAACGTAAACTACAAATCTGAGCTTATAATAAATTCACCATTTACTAAGTTTTACTCAGAATCGTTTTTCCAAATTCAACGATCTTACGTTGAATTCAAAATTCAAAACACCGTACAACTGAATTATCGTAAGCCAGGTGATCCTGTCGTAAAAATGGACTACCGATAATAATATAACTTCACCCATCACGTTAATCTTGCCCGAGGTACATGTCGGTATTTTCGGTAAACCGTTTCCAATCGGTATTGAAATCAGTACCGTACACCGGTATTCGTTTTCAATACCATCAGCCCTAGGATGACCTGTCCGTGTTTCTAGATGGCAACTGTTCGTTGAAACCGGACAAGTCGAAGGATCTGCGGTCCCACAGCCAAACGACGATTATGGCGCGTTTCCCGGTAAAGAACAAGAAGAAACGTCGGCCGAAAAAAAACGCAGCCGAGAAATCGCTGTCGTACATCGAGCGGACAAGGAGACTGGACCGGATCAAGCAGATGAACCGGATTTCGGCCTCGAGGATCTTAAAACCAAGTTCTAAGTACCGTTCCAAAATATTATTAAACCGCGCGAGGTTATATACGTAGGTAGGTGCGGTTAATTGATTCCGATTAAATGATTCCGGATCATCTTAATTTTACGACATTTCGGTCTGCAGAAAATGTATTTTACTTTGTCTCGGGACAATTTTCTCTTCTTTAGGACGTTTTTATTCTTATATATAAAATTGAATAATTGATTTTAAAAAAAAGTGTTACAATTAAATATATATATATATATATATTATAAAAATAACGATATATATGCATATAAATACAATTAATACCTAGGTATAAATTTTGAAAAAAAAGAAAATATGTCTGTATTAGGTTTTCATAATGCTTATGAAAATAACAAATTAGTTTCGACCGTAAGTTATCATCAAGTTACAAATTAATAGTAATGAAACAAAAAAGGAATTTTTATTCCTATGGGATATTGCACGTGATACCATTATCGTTACTAATCTCGTATATTCTTTATTTATCTATTGTTGGAAAGAAGTGTGTTTTTCTTCCATATTTCGCATTCAAATCCCTTAACACGACTTTTACCACGTTTCCTGGCTGATTATCGTAAATTATAACTATTGTAGTAATCTAAACTCCAAATTTCTATTTCGGTTTGTAGTCGATAGGGCAATATGATGAAAGAATATATACATTTATCCTGCTCTCCCCGTACGAAATATTTACTAAATGACCTTTTTCTGTGATGTACAAATATTCTAAAAATCAATGTGCAATGTTATATTTGCAATCAACTTGCCAATAGCGTTAGTTTGGAGACAATCAAACGGAGTGGAGGGGTAATATCATATATTCATAAAGATAAATAAATATACCTACGCATATTTTCAAATAAGTATAACATAATAGATATTTAAATAAATTGACTCGAAAATTTTCTTTAAAACCGAAATAAAATGTAAACATTTTAAAATCTCAAGAATTTTTTGAAGAAATTGACCTTTTTTCCTCGTTCAGAAAAGTAGGAATCTATAGACAATGTTATTGCCTATCATATTTTGTAGGTAAGCAGAAAATTATTTATTGAAAAAAAAAATGTTTACCTGTTATTTAAATTTGTATCTTTAGCCCAAAAACTAAAAGGCAAAAATGGTAAAAATATTTTCACATTATAATATGATTACGTTAGCTAAATAAAATAACATACTCATAAATTAATAATTGGTAAAAATGTGATTTTTTTATAAATCTTTTGTTAATATTTAGTCAATAGTATGCGAAAAGTTTTCTATACCCCATTGGAACATTTTGGTATAATTTAAAATCTTAAATTATTAATTAGGGTGGTGAAAGTACTTCGATCGTTGGATGGGATACACTGGTGGTGGATATATTGAATTGAAATTAATTTTATAAATCATTTCTTCCGATAAAAGATTCTGAGCGAAGTTTGGTGTGTTATAAATATATAAATATATTAGTATGAGGTTCAAAATTTGTATTGTATCACTATAGTTCTATAGTAAATATTTGGTTTGAATTTCAAGTGGAATTAAATTTTTCCTTTTCTAATAATTGTTGGTATTTTTTGTGTTTATTTTTTTTATAAATATTACGTAGCACTTATATATTACTCAGGAACTATGACTAGTTTATATTTTATTTTCTAATTTACAAGAACTTTTATAAAGTATTTCCGTTATAAAGGATAATTTTTGTTTCGCTTTTGAAAACTACTGAGAAAGTAAAAAATTGACCTCTATAAAGTAAGTACCAACTAGAACGAATATCCTATCAAAACCCCTTGTACCACAAAACTTTTACTTTACTCCTTTTACCAGAAAAATTGTATACAAACATAAAAAAATTTTTTAAAGAACCCATCATTGTAAAATGGAGTGAACCTCAATTTACAGGCGGTAATAATATAGGTATAAAATATTACCAAGTACATACATTTCGTAGAATTAACCAGTTTTGTAAAGTATTTGAGAAAAAGTATTTAATTAAGTGTATTTAAATACTTATATAGTATTTATAATACTTTTAAATAAAGTGTTTTAAAAGTATTTGCAATAAGTTATTATGGGTAGGTATTTATACTTGAAATGCAAATACTTTGTATTTAAATACTTCTGAATAAGTAAATTCTTACAGTAAATTATTAAGTATGAATTTTAAATAATTTCAACGTAATATCAATATTCAATATATAAAAATTGTCAACCAAAGGCTAATATAATATATTATTTTTATTTTTTTTTTTTATATATCTATACGTATTATTAATAAAAATTGATTTTTATTTTACATCCACCTTTGATAATACATATTAAACAGAATATCCCAAAATAATATTGTAATATTTTCAAATATAACATTATAATATACTAAACCATAAACAGCCCTTATTATTTTTGTAAAATTTTAGAAATAGTTTATATTAATTTATTTTATATATTAAAATATAAATGTTACATTATAACTTTTGACCAGAATTTTAAATTTTGTATATTTTAAACTTTTTCGAAATGACTAAATAACTAAATTTTGGGGTTTTATTATTTCATACCTGTGCATGATCCTTATACATACCATGTCTAATAAACCATGAATTATTGAATGTGATCACTATGAGAATACAATGCTTATGGATGCTTCTCTTTTATTATTGTCTAAATAGTGAATATATTAATATTTTTTTTATCTATTGTTTACCTAATTTCGTAAAATTTTGTAGAGACACCTTCTATTATACGTCATAAAGTGTACATTTTGTAATACTATGAAAAACGCCGAAAAAAATAATTAATAATATTAATATTGAAAAATGTAGTAAGAACTAAGACTTAGTTTAGTGGAACTCAAACGTTATGACCCACAAAAAACAAAATATTATAATACGACTATTTAGAAAATATATTTATAGCCGTTCAATTAGAGATATTCAAAAAAGTATTTGAAATATATTTGAAATGATTTTTTATTGGTGTCTCTGTACCTATATTTAAATAAAATTATTAAAGTATCTTCTATAAGACTGGTATTACTAAATGTTATTTTTTAAATATTTTTATTATTAGATAATAATTTTATTTACAATTTTAATAATTGGACTTATCTGGTATCTGTATAAAGAATAAGCTAGGTACTATCTAATATAATACTAATACTATCTCACCCAAAGACCAATATATAGACCGATGATGAATTTTCGAACGATAATCAACTTTCATCACCTCTTATATCTATATATATATATGTCTAGATAAATTTTTTTTATATTCAAAATTAAATAACTTTTACGATCGTTGGGATCAATGATAATAACTGTATTAGTTAATTAAATTTAACTCTAATGTTCCGTATTATTATTTTAACCATGCGTTAGGCCTACGATGATCATGGCGTAGAAAAAATGCGCCTTGTACTTAACCTCAAAGTTTCAAATGGTGTGGAATGTGTGAAGTACTTACATACAATACCTTCTTACCTACACAGAAACACTATTATAACTTATTTTACTGATTCAACTAATCAATAAGTTATTCTTAAAACTGAACATACCTACTGATCGATCGTTATAAAAATTTCGTTCTATTTGTTTTCTTAAATTAATTGTATCGTCAATAATTATTAGTGTTGGACTGTTCAAAATATTCCAAAACGATCAAGAGACTTTTAATGTTTACCCATATTTTTTTCCGTGATTGATAGATGGTGTACGTACATTATAATGTTTTGTACGACTCTCAGGTCTTAAATTCAAAGTTTAAACTATATTTTATTTTTTTTTTTTTGTACCATTAACTTATTTTATCGAGTTGGTCTCCCATGATGTAAATAATAAAATAATACTATCTCACGCTTAGGATCTAAAACAATAACATTATCCAGTCTTATTTTGGAAAATTAATAATTGTAATAGGTACACACGTTGTTTGTAAAAACGCATAATACATATTTTGAACGGTGCATATTTTTTCAAGCTAATAAACTATATGCGACATAAATATTGCCCATTGAAAATATTTTGTCGCCTAGTGGATTTTATTATTGAAGACTGGGTAACGTACATTTTTTAATTATAAATGCACTGATGTAAAATTAGGTAATGATTGATTATGGATAAATATATGAAACTGAATAGATGCAAAGACATTTTTTTAATAATGATTCAAATATAACAAAGTTTCGGCGATGAACTTATTAGTATGTGAGAGATAAATTTCCGTATCATTAAAAATATACAAAGATCAAAATACAGAAACCGTTCATCAATTAAACGTTTTTTTGAAACTAATATATGGCATTTGGATATAAATAAATTATACATACCTATAGATATATATTCTTGTTTATTTCTAATTAAAAAAAAAAATTAAATTAAATGTTAAATTACATTTTATTTTTTGGTTACCTATTTGATTATTTACACAAATATTAAAGACTGTCAATATTTTCAAAATAGATGATTAAGAAAAGGATTTAAATTTAACTTAATATTATAATATCTTCTTTAGCCTGTTAAATATAATATATATTATAATTTATTAGTAATTATACCCTTCGATAGTTTTTCCACCACGTATGCTTTGTAATAACAAGACATGGTCAAGCATAAAATCCCAATCTGATGATTGTATATAAATATAGTTTGATAGTTCCATACATATTTGATTGTCGCCCAGCGAATATTTCTTAAAAAAATACACGGGTTTTGAAAATTTAAAAAATTTAAATACTTCTACAAAATAAAAGAAAACTGTTTAGAATTTTTGATTGTGGTTGCATAATAGGAAATAATAATCATCTACTATGCAAATCAATATCGGGTATAATATTATTATTATTTAAATGTAAGCAAGGTGTCCCAACAAGAACCCATAAGTAGCCGAGGGTCCAATACACGACCGCGGATTAGGAGTTTGGGCCAGTCCGACCCTGTTAATAATATATAGTTCATATACACCTACTCTTGAGTCTGTAAAAATCGTTCAGATACAGCTTCGGTGGAAGTTTGTCCGCTCTTCCTTAGATCCTGAGACAGGATAGTGAAGAAATAATTCAAAAACAAAGATAAATCGTGTTGATTTAAAGCGAAATTATTTTCTGATTTATAATCATTTTCCGTCATTTTCGGTGATTTTGTTATATTAACGCTTAAGAGGACGTTCTGTATTGACATTTTTCATTTGTATCTTAGAAATACGAAAAGATAAACATAAAATGTGTTAAAAGATACATAATATTAAATATCAGCCCCGTAGCTAGATAATATATTTTATAATTAATATTTTATTAATTATTATACTATTTTAAAATGAGAAATGCAAAAGTTGAAAAAAAGATAAAAAAATAAGAAGATTTCTTCTTATTTTTTCCTTCGCCTTCTCTCCCAACTATTTGGGTCCGACCACCACCCTAATCCTCTACTTTCATTTAACTCGATTTCCCACATCCTCTTTATTTACAACCACTCACTTCAAATCACTCTATATTAAACCACCTCATTTTGTTTTTTGTTTTTTTGGTATTTCTTTTTCCCGCTTTCCTACAACATACATTCGCTTTACTAAGCTTACTTCCCTCTATCTCTTTTTATAAATACCCTTAAAGTTGTAAATGAAAGTCAGAAAATTAACATTGAGTTAATATGTACTTCAGGTGTTCGTATTAAATGTCATGAGGAAATAGATTTAATATCAGTTTAAAAACAATTTAGCGTTTAATAAACGAAAGTGCTACCTACTACGCATTTTATAGTTAATCGATCGGAGTTAATGTAAACTAAGTACGCGCGGCGAAAATTTTTTGCAGATTCGTAATCGTCTTTTCATTTTTTCCTAGTATCTATATAATACGTATCTACTTTAAAAAAAATAATAAAATAATAACAATTGCATGAGCTTAAAAATAGAATAGCGAATTTTGGAGCATTATATTTACTGCCCTCCTACTGACATTGTGGCTATTAAATAGTCAAAAATGAAATTATTATACATATTAGGTATATCATTGTTAATTTTCACGTTCTACGTCTCAATTTTTCACACGTTTATTCTGTTAAACCCGTGTTTTAGTAAATTTCGAAATTCGATTTTTGAATTTCGTTTAGATGTACCAATAAAAAAAAAAAAAAAAAAAAAAGGACCAAATAAAATGTTCCCAGAAAAATTTCCCAAGACGCATCACCCGTGTACCACAGCTGCCGTCACTGGATGTGTGCTGCTGTAGCGAGCAGACGCTTCTCACCATGGCAGTCGGACCACATTTCGTTCGTCGAACCGGATTTTGGTGACAGACGTGACAATGCCGGACGACGTTGAAGAACACCGCATGGTTGAAATATACCAGGTATATATATATACCTGGGGGGGTATATATAGGTATATATACCCCCCTACTCCATAGTATTATCTCTGGAAGAAATTAAAATGGCAGCGTAAGGGGCGATGTTTTGATTAGCTGATAAAATATAAAGTAATATATGTAATATAAAGTATAAATTATTAATAATTGTAAAATAATTTTATTAATTATATATTTAACGAATAAATCGAATATTTTGTTCATTGAAACTATATATCTATTATATTCATTTAAATTGATTTTATATATAATTGATAGCCATTCTGTGGTAATGATAAGAAACTTTACCCTTACGCTGCCATTTTATTTTGTGATAACAACAGAGGCTATTTTCAATAACCTAGTATATTTCAACCATATATGAACACCGATTTGGGTGCAACAAGTTCGAACGCGTTTCCGGGCGTACGTAACATAAAGCCGGTCCCACGCGACTCGTGTACTCGGCGAGCATGATGATCGTGGACGATCGCCAATTTATTATCTGACGATTATCTCGCTCCCACAAGACCCGTGTATATGCGATTATTTTAAATTCCCTTGACTCGTGCCGCATTTGTACCGACAACTGGTGGGTAACCACGAGTAACTGCGCACGGAGTGAAAATAATCGTTATATGCTTTACAATTGCATACCTCCCACACGACTCGTAAAGTCGAACGATTTCCGATTAATCGGTGAATACACGAGTCGTATGGGAGTAGCTTAAGACGCGACGCCACTCGTTATTGGCGGAGAATGATGACCGAAAGCGGTGGGTGAACTTCTCGCACCGACTATAAGAACTCCGTCATTAACTCTGTTACCGTCCCTAACTTAACCTATAACACGCTTTATAACGGATCTATATATAGATCCGTTATAAAGCGTGTTATAAACTCAGCGATATAGTTTCGTCGCCATAACAAGAAAAAATTATCAAAAATTTGGATACATCGTTTCTATACGTTCATTTGCCAGAATATGAGAATTACTTAAATTTTGTGTTCAATGTACGGCATACCAAAATGCGAAAACTGTCATTGATAACACGCTGCGTGTTATCAATTACGAAATATTATTCGGATTTCAATTATTATTATTTCGGTTTTTAGTTTATAAAATTGTATTTGTAGTTATTATTGTAATGAGTGAAAAATACGATATTTTGAAAACGGCGTACGATATTTCAAACTTGAATAAGTAAGTTAAAAATAATTTCGAAAACTTTTAAACTTCGGGGTTTAATTTTCTACATTTTCGTGCAATTTATAGGCTATGTATAAAATTAAAATACAAAAATCAAATTAGTCTGGCATGTACACGTGTTGCAGAGAGAAAAATGACTGGTAGTGAAAGGATTAAACCGTAATAACGAGAAAATTCTTTGAAACGTTTAGTGCACTACCGGTTACACCTTGAACTTTACAACATAACGACGTATTTTCGTACTTTAAAACAATCGAAAATCGTTATGGAAAAATTAAGGTAGATATAATATGTAGTTATCAGTCAAATTACCGCCATTTAAAATGTTAAAAACCCGATTACTGCGGTGTCAAAAATAGGGGTTGTTTGAATCTTGAAAACTATTGTTTATTGCGCGTGTGTAGAAATATAAATATATATAAATACAATAGTTTTTACTGTATTGCAATTTTTTTTTCAATTTTTTTGTTTTTCGGCTCTCAAAGACCATACCGCTAAATACAAAAATCTTGCCATCCATTTCTATTCTCTGCTGCTTTCCTCTATCTGATTTCCGGTCTTATCATTCTGATGTCCTTCTTCACACCGTTTTCCCACATTAACCTTAATTTTCCTAAAGGCCTTTTCTCTATAGGGTATTCTTCTATTACCCGCCTAACTAAAGATCCTCGTTTATGCCAGGCATAGTCCGCCCACATTAGTGTTCTTTTAGCGATCTTTTTTTATTATCAGGTCACTGATAATAACATTTGGAGTTCATAATTATGTAGTTTTCTCTATTCATTGGCTTGACCATCAAAGACTGGACCATGGAATTTCCTCAGAATTTTCGTCTCCAATATCGCTAGTTCATCGGTGTTCCTCAATTATCCACGTTTCAGAAACGTATAGACAAATTGTTCGTAATAATGTCATATACAGTTTTGAAGTCATCCCTCTAAAATATACGAACAACATATAAAATGTATAATGTCAAAATCAACTTGAATAAGTACTGAGTACTTACTACCTCCTACACCTTGTTACATACACTGTGACTTGAACTTTTAGCTTAACCAGTCTTTAATCAAATATTTAAATGACCCTATCTATGTTATAAAACCACTTAATAATTGATATAGATTTCTGATAATGCAGTAATAAATGTAAAGTTATTGAACTATTTCTCATTACATTTTTGATAGTTTTATGAATTTTTTTTATTTTTCTTTACATATCAGATATCCAATCATAACTATAAAGATCGGATTTTGTATAAAATGCATGATGCCATTTTCTACATCAAACACATGCAATCATTGAGTTTTTATAAATCATTACTCGAACAATAAGATGACGACATTTTATAATGCATTTTTCTGCATATTATGGATATAAAATGTTATTTAATCGCTAAAAATCAAAAAATATGTACCTATATATTTAATTTAATTTCAAATTTGATTTCTTAATTGTATAGATATTTTATTATTTATTTAGTATAGTATACCAGGATATCGTCCTCTTTTTGGTTTTAAAAATGTACATATTATTGTAACTTATTTTTTTTTCTAATAAACAATGAAAATGTTTGTGCACCTTTAATGTTTGCTTTATATTATTTTCGCGTTTGTCTTTGCTTTTTTGCTATAATTTATTGTATAGGTACTAATAGGTACTCAATTTATAAAAAATAATTAAATTTTATACGATATATTTCGTATTTTTTCTTGCAACTGTTTACCTTTATAAGTGCATGAAAATCCGGTTTTTAATTGTAACATTATGTATCTGTTGTTACCATTGCACCCGAAAAATAATTAGCTTATTGTACTAATTTTATCGATGGAATTTATTGACTTAATTTCTAGGGTAGGTACTTGAATTCATATTTCTATCAAATTTTGAATAAATTTAAGGGATACTACCGTCTTCTAACACAAGAAAATTATATTTAATTTAAAACGTTCCATCAAAGTTTAGATTTATAATATATACCTTTAAAAATGATGTATGTATACATACGTACATATATTATATTGCGAAACATTTATATTATTCGTTTTATAAAGACCATATTTATTTTAGTCAAACATCTAATAGTGTAGTCAGTTTAGTGTGTTATACGTACGAAAATATGTATAAACCACACGTAATTAGATTTCATATAATGAATAGAATAGGTATAATATTTATCATACTATGTTTCTTTTTATACAGTTTATCAAACGTTGAATAAATTAAAGGAATATTATTATCTCAAACAAAGAAATTATTTTCGTTTCAAAGAAACGTCCTTTCAAAGTGTACATATTTTATAACGTATAACGGTAAAATATATAATATGTATACAAATTATAGTATTCGCCAATTTCTAAATTTACCAACCATATTGGACGATTATTATTTTTATTTTATTTAACTGTATGTCATATAACATATGATTGTTAAATTATGTTAGTATTTATAGATACTAATTTTAATATACAACACTATTAAATCAAAGAATTCTTACAATATTTTCTTAGTTTTCAATAACCAAAATAGGAACTGAACTCTAAATAAAATATTCTGAATATATATTTCACAGTAATATAGCTATGTATATTATATCAAGCCATTCTAAATAAATATTATATTTTATAATAAAGGACTTTTTAACTTTAGCCAAATTAACGTTTAGTAAAAATTTTCTGATTGGTGGTTTGCTTATCGTAACATTCTATGAATGGCCTGATTGATACCGTAAGCAGTTTTATTGGTTAGTACGGCAAATAGCTGGTGATTTATAGCACTTTAAAGAGGAACAGGGGAGGAGATTAAGGAAAAGAGATCTGGAACATCTGTGGAACCATTTAGCAAGGAAAGGAATGAAGTTGGAATCGACGTCAAAGCGTCT
Organism: Pemphigus obesinymphae; assembly: GCA_025469235.1. NCBI lineage: Eukaryota > Metazoa > Arthropoda > Insecta > Hemiptera > Aphididae > Pemphigus > Pemphigus obesinymphae. The sequence goes on along the minus strand of JAIPRL010003373.1, from coordinate 26,071 downwards.
AGAGGAAAAATTAGGATTTTTTAAAGTATTACAGATGAGGAAATAATCGTGGGGAGAGGATGTTTTATATTTAGGATGAAAGAAGCATACGACAAAAGTTTGTTTTAGACACGTTCTAGTCTTAACTGATCTTTTACAAAATAAGAATGCTAAGCTACTCCACTGTATTCTAGTATGGAGCGAACTAAGGCAAAATACAGGGTGAAAAGGTAGCTGGTAGAGGTAACATTTTTGGTATTACGTTTGATGAAACCCAATACTTTAAGGGCTTTACCAATAGTAACGTTGATGTGTTAGTCAAAATTAAGGGAAGAAGTGAAATTAAGATCGTTCGTTGGAGTAAAGTATCGTTCAAGAAGTAATCATAAGGAAGTGGGGAACGGCTCCCGATAAAATACATGAAGTTGCATTTATTGACTTTACGAGTTAATCCAAGGTGCTTAACCAATTCTCCAAGGATATTAAGCTCAGACTAAGCACTAGACAATCGGCTGAAGAAGCAACTCTCGTAAAGATCTTTATATCGTTGGAAAATAAGAGAATTTTCGTCTTGGTTAACCATTTCCCAATTGAGTTGATGGAAAGGATGAAGAGAAGAGTACTTAGGTAGCTTCCTTGTGAAAACCGAATCATTAATCGTAACAATTTGAGTTCTGGTGCTAGTTTATCCAAGACAGGAGGGGTTACCAATACCAAGAGCAATAGAAACCGAATAACATCATTAATATTAATAGATACGTATGGTAGGATAATAGTTTTTTTTTTCTCGAATGCAATGATTTATCATTTCTTTCAAACGCAAAACATCCACTAAGAGTATCCTATCACATATACACGACGAGCAATGTGCACCTATTTTTAAAACGTATATATTTATTTTGAATTTTCGAATTTTAAGTATGAGAATAAAAACGTTCTTAAAAAATGGATAAAACACATTTTCCGTGGATCCGGAATCGAATTGACCGCATCTGCCTACTAATATTCCGGAATGGTGGACCTCGAGTTCAAGATCCTCTCGGCCAAAATCCGGTTCGTCCGCTCGATCTGGTCCCGTCTCGTCCCCGTCCGCTCGATGTACGGTGGCGATTTCTCGGCAGCGTTTTTCTTCGGCCAACGTCGCGTCTCCTCGTTCTCTGCCGGGAAACACGCCGTTGCCGTCTGACCGTGGGACCGCGGATCCTGCGACTCGCCCGCCGTCGACGCACGGTCGTCGTCGAGAAACACGGACGGCGGGTCGTCCGCGACCGCCGACCGCATCCCGCGCCCGTCCAACGGTTCCTCCGGCCTTCTCGTCGGACTCATCGGCGTCGGGCACGGTGCGCGTGGACACGGCGGCAGGCGTTTCTCCGGCACAGCCGGCGGCGGTTGTTTGGCGTAAACCAAACTCCGAACCGGTTTCGCCGGGCGTGCGGACGAACGCCAAACGGTGTCGGACCGGTTCCCCGCGGCACCACTGGACCACGTTCTCCGCGCCGCGTTCCTCGTCGTGGCGACCGGTTTTTGTTTGCCGAGCACCGGGCCCGTCGTCCGTTCGACCGGTTTTGGCGGCGGACGTTCCCGCGTCACCGGACTCTTCGTCGATGAGCACCAGCTCGGACGCAACAAGTCCGGACGTGATTCCGTGCGCACGGGCGGGCGTAACATAAGGCGCGACACCGCTCGTTGGCTGGGAATGATCACCGGTGCCGGTGGGTAAAATTCTCGAGTCGAGTACAAAAACTCCATCGTTAAACGGCAATAACCAGAAAGTCCTTTAAAACATTACGTACACTATACCTTGAACTTTACAACATGACGACGTGTTTGTATACTTTAAAACAATTGCGAATCGTTATGGAAAAATGATAGTAGATTTAATAATATGATTAAAAAAAAAAAATACAAAAACCCGATTACTGCAGTGTTACGAATAGCGGTGGTTCGAATCTTGAAAAATTTCGTTTACTGTGCTTGCACGTGTACAAAAAAAAAAAAATAAAAATTATGAAAAATAAAAATCAATTAAGTTACTTATGCCGTTATAGCGACCCGGTGTTCGAAACACGAAGTTGGTGTCCCTTTGTGTCAGACACGACGTTGTCAATGGTCCACTTTCCGTCGGTTCATCGTAGCTGATGTTTGGGTTTTAGAAATTAATAAACACTTATAGATGTGGTTAATTATAGGTGTTTTTTATAGTTAAGCGTTAATTAATTAACAAAAGTTAATTGTAAAATTTAGGAAATTTGAAGACGAGAGTGTAAGTTCTGCCGGAGATTAGAATAGTACACACGTCGTTGATCTGTCGGAAGGCGAACCCGAACGTCCGTATACGTGAAATACAAAGTATAATCTAAATCTAACTAAAAACTAACAAAATTCTCGTATTTAAGTACGAGTGTTTTCGTAGATCCAAGGCGGAGAGACGGGATAGGAATGGGAGGCTCCTATTTGTCCGTCTGTATACGAGGGTAAGGTTGTTTTCGACTTATTGACGAAAACAATTCCTTTAGCATTGGAATGTTGTTATTTGTTAGTTAAAAATGTGTTTTGTCTTAAAATGAACAACAACAAGGCGAGGGCCATCGGCGTGAGAACCCGTCTTCGTATATTTAGGGTGAAATTAATTCGCACCGAGACCGTCTTGTTATTGTATACAGTACTGTATACTTTCACCAGGTGTTTTTAAAACATAAAAATATTCAAATATTTAAAATAGGAATTTAAGATAAGCACCCGACGAGAGTATTGCGTATCGTTATCCATGTAAGTAAAATAATATAAGTAATATCGGGTCTTCTTTGATTAGGTACTACACTGGGTTGCATGAAAACAGTTCCATGAACTGTTAACACGATGAAGTTACCGTATCTGTGTATTACAAGTTATAAAACGAATTGCGTTTCATGAAGATATTGTAAATAGTACCTATTTTTTATTTTATTTTTTATTGAGATTATAACCGCTTACTTGGTAAACGGTGTATAAACATTTTATTGATTACTTATTTGATATTTATCAAAGATAAGATCTTTCTTTCGTTATCGTAACTTAAATTTTATTGTTTGTTATATCTAATTGAAATCCATAGTTTTATTTGTGTTTACTAATGTCTTACCTACGTAAATTATTTCGTAAATTAATAAAGTGTGTTAAAAAGAATATATTATAGAATATAGAGTAGGTATGAAAATAAAAGGGTCAAACACTGTACGGAAACAATACTCAATATAAAATAATATTTATTAAAAATATTTACTAAATTCCACGGTGGTCTTGCTTGTCGTTTGTAAATATGGAAATTATGTGATAACAAAATTAAAATTACACGATAAGGACACTGTAAAACAGTCCCGTAAATCATACAGAACCGAAATCAGATCTACAACTTATCGATTCGAAAACCGTATATTTGATAATATCCATCATTTTTACAGAACGGATAACGAGTTATCGGTTCTGTGAATTTTCATGCAACCCAGCATTAGAGTATATGCCTATACATGTGTCCTATATCTAATTAAATAAACCAGGAACAGATTCAAGGCCATATGTTCAAAATGTTTAGTTTTTATCTAGTTTTTTTTTTTTTTTTACTCGTTTTATTATATATAATATGTAATATTTTTGAGCACTGTTCATACCATTTGGAAGATCGTTTATAAATATGTTCGCCCCGTGAGACACCTGACGGAACAATGAATCGGGCAGACTCGGAACAGTATTGCTTAAATAGTAATTGAATTGCATTTGCGTTACTTGAAATAATAAATAACGTAATTACTATTGCGTTTCTCGAAAAATTAATTGTAACTTGTAACTTCAGTGAAGTTACTGGCCAACACTAGTGGTAACGGATGTAACTTTTAATGGGGCCATATTGGATTTCGCGCAAATCTGTCTAGAAATACAATGACCGATATTGTTTATAAAGCGTACGTATAAACACGCGCCATAAGCAGACAAACTGCATGACGTCCGCAAATCCACAATTTTCGATATGACAATATCATGTCACTGTGCTTAAAAAACAAAGTATGCGTATTTTGCGTAATTTACATACACTTTGCAATTCGATTTAATATTTTCCACATCCTGGTTTGTCCCGGTCGATTTTTAACTTCCGAATTCACCAACTTTATATGTATGGAGGTACTTACTGTATTTTCCTAAAAACAGAACCAACTATCCAAATGGTTACTGGACTAATGATTACTTTTTTTTTTAGAAAATGATGTTAATATTAAAAAAAATCGATATTATAATTCTGACTGAGACACGGCATGATCCATTTTCTCGCCACTGTGAGTTTCCTGATCATAATTTACCGTTTTCCGGACAAAAAAAAAAAAAAAAAAAACAAAAAAAAACCCGAAATTATGACATTATACTCTTTGTTAAACCACATCTAATTTCGGATTTCGTTGATTTTAATCTGTTCGAATATAATATTGTGAAGCTTTCGTTAAATTTTAATAATGGGCCATTTATTATATTATGTATGTATTCTTCTGATTATATAGCTGGTTCCGTTAACTCGTTAATAAGAAATGTTTCAAATAATTTAATTTTAAATACCGGTATAATTAATTACCTTAATATTGGTGATGTTGAACACGATCGGTACTCAAACAAATAATTATGATTATCTAGACCTCTAATCAAAACTCGATTTCTCCTCTTTCACAAATGTCCATGAACAACATTCTTGTTTAGACCACGTATTTCATTAAAGACAATAATAACTTTTCATTCAAGAATTTAACGGCGGGTGTTTAGCGAACTTAAATCACGGATCACTGTTCCATTGTGGTTTCAATTCCCGTAACCACAAAAACAAAAACTATTGAAAATCCTATTAAAGTTATTAACCATGATGAACTTAAATCCATTTTATGCAAAGAGAAACGGACAAATGTATATAATTTTATAATTCATAAAACTCCAGAGTTCTGTTACCGGTACAAACAACGCGTTTGGTCTATTTCGCCCTCCATCGATCCATTTTTCAGTATGGGCTCTTAGTGTGGGGGAGGGGGGGTATGAATGAAAATTTTTCGAAACCATTACGAGTCGATCGCAATAGCGTAGTAAGAATAATCTTAGGTAAAAAATCTTTAGTAGGTTCAACGAAATTAAATTATAAACTATTAGGTATTCTTCCAGCTAAGCAGTTATATAAGAAAAATGCCTTACTGTTCACGATTAAAAGTGCATAAGGAACATAACCAATATAGTTGATTTTTCTAAGTCTAGAGAACATAGAGTGTATAACTTACCTGTGATATATACAAAAAAATCCTTTGCGAAATCTTTTGTAGATTATTTCGGTCCAAATTACTTTCATCCGTTGCCAACACTATCAAAGAAAAATATTCATTACGGCTTACTAAACGCGAAAAAGAAAATCGTGTATAATTGCCTTTTTAAGAATTAATTATTTCTCAGTAAAATTCGCAATTAATTAATGATGTTTGTTATTGTTATATTTTTGTAAAGTGTTTTTAGTTTTAAGTACTTAGTTATGTTCTTAAATGTTCTTTTTGATAATTGTAATATTTTTATTTTTATTTTTTTTCTTAATTTTAATTTACGATTGCTTGATAACTCTCTACTCCACCACAAACCCAGACTTAAAGGAGTAGATAAATTCTTTATATCTGTATTATATTTACGTTTTATATGTATTTATAGTAAATTTTAAAGAAATCCATTGATAAAAAATAAATAAATAAAAATGAGGGAATTTGAGAGAGAGTATTCATTTTGGTTGTAAATCCCTTATCCGACTTCAAATCCTGTACCTTATATCGAACACAACGTTTTTAAGACACCACAATAACCCAAGAACTTTTGTTAATAATTTTGTTAAATCCAATAATAACACAGAATCTTTATCATTAGACACCAAATCGCTTATAGTAAATCTTGAATATTCGCTATCTATTTTCGTAAATATAAGCCTCCTTTTGCAAAATATTTCTATGTTCATCGCGTAATCGAATAGCTCGTTCTCTCTATCCCATTCGGAATGGACATTACCAGAAACGTTTTTTTTTATCACCTTTGCAGACCGCAAGTGCACAGACTTACCATTTTGTTTTTTCTGACCAACTGTTTTGCTTTCGCATAGCTCCAAGTACGTAGCCAGAAAAAATTCACTCAGTGGTCCCAATATTTTTGAGCCCATAAGCCCAAATCTACTTCAAGGATTATTTTAATTTGCTAAAATCTCGAATAGCAAACACGTATTTAGGATGGGGACTAAGGAGGCTTTAGACCCCCCCCCCCCCCGAATAACTCAAGTCCACCCAAAAAATTTCTCGATTATCTATGTGTTTATAAATACATGTTTCTAAAGGTATTTTTTTCTAAATTATTTAAACTAATATAAGTTTTTTTAAAGCAAATTTCTAAGAGTTAGTATATCAAATACTTTTTTTGATTTTCCCAATGATTTTCTCAAGTGAAGAATACATTTTTTATAAATGTATACTAGATTTAAATAATGAAAATATTAAGTAATAATTATATATTGTTATTTAATTCAGCATAAACAGTCAATATAATATGTGTTTGAATTATTCTAATTATTTTAGAATCTGATAGAACAATTTGCATTGAAATCTGACAAAAATATACTAAAAAAATTTCTTTTAAATATATAATTGGAACCTAAAAAGCATTTTTTTTTTTTTCCAAAAAATTAAATACTTTTAAAAATTATTCAAAATATTGTATTGAATACTTTTAAAAAAAAAATTCTGAATACTATCCAAATCCACACATAATATACTTAATACTAATAGTAGTATGACTATATTATATACCTACTTATAGTTTATTGGTTTTTGACAAATAATTGTTTTCCACTTGCCTGGTTTTCATTGACTTTTTTCTGTATGTTTTTTTTTTTCATTTTTTTTTTCTTTGCTTGCTTTTTTACGAATCCCCAGTATAATGCAGGGGTGGCAAACATTTTTTCGTTCAAATTCCAATATCCTTCAATCAAAATTTAAAGAATGTTCACGAGCCGCAAAATATTTTCAGTAAGTACTTGCACAGCTAAAAAAATGGGTCTGTCCCGACCCGAGAGACATTTTAGTTCAGCATGACTCGATTCATCCCGACCTTAGAATCCGAAAATCGGACCAACACAAAAGTTCGAAAATTGGACCAATCCAGCTAAACCTGAAAATTGATCTGACCGCACCCGATATATAAGAGAATCGTATTCAATACTCAATTCGATTCCATCTAGTCCGATTAATTTCTGATGGAGTTAGCCCAACCCAACCCGTTCAGGATTCTAGTAAGTACCTATAATAAAAATATAAATAAATCATGAAAAAATACTTTATTTTTTATTTTATTTACGATATAGCATTACAATGATGTGTTTATTTTTTTTTTTTTATGGACATATATTTTATAGGTACACTTTTTTTGGTAGAAGGAATCGAGTAGGCGTTTTCAAGTAAAAGAGCTTTCTGCTTTCAGTACACATATAAATATTAAATATATTATGTACTCGTGTGTATACAAAATTATTTATAGAATTTCTAACGGGTCTGAATCTCGATTCGGCAACTCTTCTAACGATCATTTCATCAATACTATCGAAACTGTTGTTTTGTTTCTGAACGCAAAATACCAATAATAATCAGGATTTCTCGGACAGTTTAATTAAAAAATATCCCCTGATTTTCTGACATCAATTACACGTGTTTATTGAACGAAAATGTTTTTATAAAAATTGGCTTATCCAAATACAGTGTCAAAAATATGGTTGTCATTTAAAAAAATCAATTTTTACTGGGCATGCACACACCGAAAGAGTTAGAATTTGAAAATTTCCTCAAAAATACACCTAGCTATACCAAAAAATGAAATTTAAAATTGAAGTAGTCTGAACGAAATATTAAGTGGTATATTCAAAACGGAATACTGTATATATAGTTGAAACCCACTTTCCTCTTTTCCCCTCTTAAAGGTCATATTTTAAAAAATGACTACCTGTATGACACTGTTCGGGAGTTAATTCTATTTGTATTTAAATTATATTTGTATTTGGGACAAAAACACCAAGACTTACATTTGTATATATATAATATTGGATAAGCTGTATTTTAACAATATAAGGTATCCATAATTTATAAATATTAACTTCAGCTCTCGTACTGAATACTGTAATATTATCATTTTAATTTAAAAACAAAGATAAATCATTGCAATTGAAAGAAGTTGATTCTGAATAAAATTTAGCGTAATAATTGATAAAAAGAAAAAATAGGTAACATTTAAAGTAAGTATTAATAAGTGTCTCTTTAAAATACCAACTAGTATCAAATTTTTATCAAAAATATTGTTACTCCAAAACTCTAACACAACTTCTTTTACCAGAAAAAATATATACAAACATAAAAAAAATGTATTATATTAAAATAGGGTGAATATACAAAAATGTTTTGGGACATTGTCCTGTTTTGAGTATTTCGACCAGTTGTCCCGACAAACTTTAAGCGAGATGATTTTTGTCCCACTCTTGGAACTGGGGTCCCGATTTTTTTATTGAGGAAAGATTACAAATGACCTTTTTTTTTTTCCTTATTTACTATTTTCAAAGCGATTTATGAAAATTTTTGCAGAATATTATAATGACTTTTATTATTAGTATCCCATTTTTAATAGGTATTCAAAATATGGTTACCCTATCCTAAAACCAATATATTCCTTGTTTTACTTATAATCTAAAATATTGTTAATAACTAATATAACTATAAATTATTTTAACATATGAAAAATACTGCCAAATAACACTTATTATATCACAAATCATATTTTCTCGTATTGTTCTTTTCACATTATTTTATAGTTTCTAAAAAATTAATTTTTTAAAGGAAAATGTAATGAACAAATTATTGATATAAATAAGAATAGATGAATAAATCTATTTATTTTATTTAGGTATAATCTGTGGAGTGTCTAAAACTAGTTTTATGGATGAGCCACTGAGTTAGATTCAGAGAACTTAAAATAATGTTTCTGATATTCTTACTATAGTGGATGAAAATAATTTAAACTATCCATGGTAATTGGTAACATTGATATAAAGTGATTCTTTATTAATGGCTGTAAGGCGTTTGAGTGCCTATTTGTATTGTTATTATGTTGATGTTTTTTGTATGACAGTCCTGTATTGTTTCATTTTTGGATATTCAGTATATCATTTGCGTCTATATCCATTTATCTGATTAAATTAAACAATTAAAAGATCAAAATGAATTAAGTCTTAAGAGGAAAGATAAACTTAAAAAACCGTTTAAAATTTTCTAACATTAATCTTCTAAAAAACTCAATTGATGAATCGAGCTTTAATAGGCGAACCATACATAACTCAAAAATAATACAGACGTAACTGGGTTACAAAATATGCAACTCCTCATAATTTTTGGTTCTTGTATTATTAAACATGAAAATTTGCTTTTGATAAAATATTAAACTTACTCTGTATGGGTAGTTTAAATTCACAATATTTTATCAATTTTTGTCAAATTATCTGAAAATGAATAATTATTTTAAAAGTTATAAATAAAAATGTATTTTGAAATATTTCCAATTGTGCGCTTTGGGCCAAAATATGGGTGGGCCAGGGCCTACCCTGTCCACCCCCTGGACACGCTACTAGGTATAATGGATGAGTGGAGCGAGAGAGAGGACAAAATAAGAAATTAATATAAGCTAGGGCATGTTTTAAGGAGGAAAGAGACAAAGGCAGTAAGAGCAGTAAAGGGAATTTATGTTGAAGGAAAAAGGGGAAGAGAAAGACCAAAAAAAAAAAAAAAACTAATGTATGATAATAGATAATAGATAATAGAGAGTGATATTAGGGACATTGAGTTCTGTACAATTTGAGGACTATGGTGGCTGACTTCAAATAGTTGGGAAAGAGTGTAAAGAAAAAGAAGTACATTTAATTTAATTCATACATTCCATCAAATAAATTAATAATAATGAATTGGTAGTCAATAATTTTTACCTAATTATGTAAAAATATTTATTTATTTATTTTTTTAGATATAGAAAAAATCAAATTTCATAAACAAATTTTAAATTAAAAATTGACAGAAAATAACTGAATATGTATATACATATACGAACCTATGTACTTTATTGATCGATTTTTATTTTATTATGGATAAAGAAATACAAGTTTTAGAGTTTTAAAATATACCGATTTCCGTTTATGGAAAAAATGAATGTACAATTTTGAACATTTTGTCGAAAGTTTGTGGAAAACTGGAACACTCACTTTTACAATCAATGTATAATATGTTTAGAAATATTTTTTTCAACACTTGCGTATAAATATTGTACAACTGATATATATTTTTGTGAAAAATTTCAAATTTTTACTATTTTTTATCTCGAAATAATTTTCGTTTTTATATTCGTTCCATATCATGAGTATTTCACTCCACAAGTGTTCGAACCGCCACGTGTGAGGTTTCGCTTAAAAAGTTTTCTCTGAAAAAAAAATGCCATTATGAAATGACAACTTGTACTATAATACCTAAATGTTTCTTTAAAATTAGTTTGGGTAACTTTTAGATTGCTAACCATAATTTTAGTCACCTTAAATCCACCATCTGTCCGTCCGTTTATCCGTAATTATCACAACATGTAATTTTTTTATAATATTTTTATTAGTTAGTGTTACATTTTATATTCGACTGTTTTTACATTTTATTATTCGTAATTACTGCAAAAGGAAATATGAACGGGAAATCTAACACTCTCAAACGGGTCTGACGGGAAAGGGGGTTTAGAGGATCGTGACGATCCCTCATTCAGAAAATAAATTGGCAATATTAAAGTTGATGATCTTTTTCTTTTGATTATACGTATACATTTATACGTTTTCCTTCTATTTCATTGATAAAAAGTAGTCGGTATAGAAAAAAGTCGATGATTTTTTTCTTACTTATTAACTTTTTTGGAAAAATAAGCCGGCAAAATTACGCTGACGACCTCCCACACATATTTTTTTTAGCAGCACTCGAACAATGTGTTTTTCCTAACGTCACGTTCGTCTGTCTATCTATGTTTACAATCCGTAACTGTGGTTACCAACATCAATATTAAATATTTACAATTTTTATTCGTTTCGTTAGTTTTAGGTTTCTATATACATAAGACTTATAGTAAGTTATACAAATCGTTTTAAAATCGTGTATGGAATTATAGTTTGTTATTGTTAAAAAATACCTCGCAGAGTTGGCTTTTAAACTTGTTTACTTATTATCTTTAAAAATTAAAAGGTATTCAAATATCTATAACATTAAAAATGATATGTAGGTACATATAAATATATGACTATAATATGGAGCCTCTAACTTCTCATCCAATATCCATTTAGTGGCATACGTGTAGGGATTACAATCCCGGGATCCCGATCATTTTATGGTTTAAATCCCAAAATCTAAAATGGTCACTAATCCCGGGATTTTCGGGACCGTCAAAAATTATTTCATATCGTAATTTATTATATTATCGTATTTATCGATATTTATTATCGTAAAAAATTTATAAATTAATAAAATACCGTATTCTACACTCAATATTTGTTTATAGTATTTATTGAAGCAGAGCATTTTCTAAGTAGTGGCATGTAGGCAATTAACTATGAATGGTATACTGACGACATGTATAGTGTCTATATATTTAAAAATTGAGAAGTTAGTGTCTGTGAATCAAATTCTTATCTTACATTATCCACTAATCTAAGGCTAAATAAGCAAAAGTCAAAGTACCATTGTATGATCTACACAAAAAGAGACTGATTTAACTAAAATGATTAAAAAAGAAATGAGTCTATTTGAAAATGGAGAAACTCGCGGCCAACATTTACAGCTAGCATTTAAGTATTTAATGTCTACTCCTCCTACTATAGTATTGAGTTAGAGCGTGCATTTTCAGCAGCAGCAGCAGCCTATATTGGAAATAATAGCTGTGAAGCAGACTGGGAGACGGAACATTAGACGCTCTACTATTCCTGCGTTCACATTTCAAAAATAAGTAATTTATAACAAGATTTTTTACTATAATAATATAAATAATTAAATTTTAAAAAATTGTGCATTATTCTTTTAAATATTTTCTTACTAAATTTCGGGATAATCCCGGGATTGTAACATAGAGCCGGGATTGTAATCCCTACATACGGGGTATTTAGCGGGGTAAATATCCATTCCATTCTATATGTTCACATATAACTATAATAGTTAATATCTGGATTTTTACCAAAAAACGCGAATATCGTTATGTCATTATGATAATAATTATCATACAATAATGATTTTACTACCTATTGAAATTATTTTTTCGTTCTGTACTACTAAATATTATCATTGTTTATGCTTCAATACTACAATAATACGTGGAAACATAGGCGTGTCTACGGATCGTGCCTATCATGCACAGGCACGACCTGCAAAATCGGACGGAAATAAAAATTTTAACCGAATTAATAGGTATGTTCTTTTCTATTACAAATTTATTCGTGACAATATTTGTTTTATGTTAGGTTAGTTTATTTTGTCGTGGATCTATTGTTCTTTATAAATATTTTTCTTTATCTATTATCGAAAAGTTGTTGGTGATTATAAAATTCTGAGTTCTGACAACGGTTCCAAATTAAATGGTTGCCCGACGAGCCATTATATATATATGTATATATATTCGTTTGTACCGGGTATTCGCTTTGCGACTTTAGAAAAAGTGGCCAAAGTAATAAATTCATATTTATATTTAATCATTGAAATCTGTTTCAACGAAAAGGTGGGCTTGTTGATTTGAATCTGTATAGCTGCAGTAAGAAATAATTATTGTTATTAATAATAATTGTTATTCAAAAAATATGTGACTAGGTACTAAAATGTCAGTCAGACACTAAATCAAAAGGTTTGCTTCTCCAATTAAAAACATTTGAATTTATTTTTGCTTTAAACATGCTTTGTATTATTTTACTACTCATTATTAAAGTCAACTGATGTCTTCGAGCTGAATATCTACATATTTTAACATCTATTTAAGTATGATATCAAATATATCTCAGTTAAGATTAGACGACACATCATTATTCTAAGAAGTTTATTGTAATACGTCAAGCATCGTATAGAAAATGATGTAAATTTCCTGAAATTAAAAAAATTAGAATATCATCAATGACTAATCAAACTTCAAAAAATCAATAATTTGTAGAAACTAAAGAAAACGAATTATTTCACGTATTTATGCAGTTTTAAATGATGATTTATTCAGTAGCGTACGCAGAGGGGGTCTATAGGGCTGAAGACCCCCCCCCCCATGCCCAGTGTAATTTTATTTGTTTTATGTTTCATATTATCAATGTTATATATACAGTGAGGTATTTTCAAATAAATAATACTTATTAAAAATATTTAATTTGAATTTTTTACTTTTCAAAAGGTTTGTCCTTAAATGCACTTAATTTCGATATTTTTAGAATATTTTGTATCACATGGAATTCATGTATCAATGTATCATTAAGCATCAGATCGATAAAAAAAGTGACAAAATAATTAAATTTTTATGTTTATATTTTTATATTCATACATTTTTCATAATTTTGTAATCGTAATATAAAAAAAACTGTACAGCGGTTTTATTTTTGGATTATTTTAAGATATTTATTTGAAAATTAAAAATATTTTAAGTGTAATACTTATGTAGACCTGACAAAATAGTTAACAGTCTTTGATAGAAATACTATACATAAAAACAAACTCAGGATACATCATGAGAGTTGTAAAATATATTAGTATTAATACATTGATAAATTTTTTTTTAAGTTTTAAAACTGATTATTCCTTAGTTTGGTAATAAATGATATAAGTACTGATTACCTATTTATTTTCAAGCTCCCCCCCTTGAAAAATCCTGCGTACGCCACTGGATATGTTAAATGGTCTTAATTAATGTTTTAGTCAAAAAACAATAGGTAACAACTTGTGCCAACCAAAGAAAATCTATATTTGAACAACATTTTAGATTCTGAACGTAGTGAGGGATTTTTTTTTTCTCTGTTAACAAATTTTCTACCAGAAGAAGTGCTCCAATCTTTACAAGCTTTCCCGGTTTCCGATATCAAATTTTATCTAGTTGGTACTTTTTAAATAGGTCATTTTTCGATTTTCTTAATAGTTTTTTAATGCTTAAGGAAAAAACTACCTTAAAATGACGAAAAAACGGCAAAAATACGATTTTGTCAAATCGAGATTTTTCATTTCTACGTCGTTTCAAAAATAGTGACTTTACAACCTTGAAATGTACATTGAATATTTAATTTAGTAATATATTCACACTGATTAAATTATTTTAAAATTTTTTGCAATTTTGGACTATTTATGGACATTTTAGATTTTGAGGTTTCTAAGTCCTAAAATGGGTAATTTTGGATTTTAAGACCAAATAGTTGGTAAAATGAGATTCTAAGACCTGATAAAATTTAATATAACAATAGTCGTGCATTACTTTAGCTAAATTTAAAATATCGACGGGAAAAAAGTATTTTAGATTCTGAGCGTAGCGAGGGAGCTAGTGTGGTTTTACAATGATTTTTATTTTTTTCTACGATTACACTTTGATATAAATGTTAGACTTACTGCATAACATTACTAATATTAACAGTTATGTATAGACGTGTAGTTCACCAGTGGCGCAACTACGGGGGTGCTAGGGGTGCTGAAGCACCCCCAATTTTATTTTAAGCACCCTCAAGTTCCATGTCATTCTAATTTCAAATATCAGCTATAATTTTACCAATGTAATTTTATTTTTTAAGATTTTACTATCAGTTATTATTTTTCAGCATATTACAGCAGTGCTTTACTAATTTAAATATATAATAAATATTGAGAGAGACTTAGCTAATGACATTGTTCCAGACGAAATCTTGAACACATTTGCTAATACCGATAGAGATTATGTTTGACTCTTTAAATTTTAAAAAAACCTAAGAAAATATTATAAGTAATAAAATAAATTGCATTTTTTTCCAAAAATGGTATTGTAAATATAATGATCGTATAATCTAAATATTGTCAATATGTAATTTTGGTTTGGGACGCCGAGGCTGCTGCGTTCAGACTCGTTTTTTCGAATGCAATACATCCACCAAGAGTATCCTAAGCAAAGTGCTTCCACCCCTATTGACACCTAGTGCACCTATTTTTTAGTATTGATAAATAAACAGCTATAACTTCAAAAACGATTAATGCGTATTTTAATTAATTGCCTAATATTACAAATAATGGAACACATTTTTGTACATTTTTATAATGTAATAATACTTATCACCGTCGTTTCCGTGACTAGCTTTGTGCGTTTTCAAAATTAGCCATCTCGAAAACAAAAAGTTCGCAGCACAACGGCTCACGAAGGACTCGAGTCACTAATGTTTTTCATTTTTATATATCCAGCATTTGGTACTTTGAATTTGAAACAATCAATTACTTGGTTATGAGAAGAAAATTATAAAAAAAAAAATTTTTTTGGGGGGAGGGCGGTGGTAGTAAGTGCATGACTTGCATGACCTGCGAAGAATGTTCTGGACACAGCTATGCATGGAAATGCGTACAAGTCACAATGGACATTGTGTTTTGATTGCCATCTGGCAAATTTTTTACCACGCGCGCGTGCAACTATATACTAGGTAGTTTGACGACGAACGCGTTACTAAAGGTTTAAAAATAGTTTTAAAATAACTCGAAACAAAATATTATAGTACCTTACAATACTAAAAACTAATATAACTCGTTTGGAAAATGAGTAAGTTGATTAAACAATATTATATAGTTTATGTTATCAAGTTTTGGTTATCTACGAGTATATCCTAAGTTGACATAGTTTGTAATTTCAACTGGAGTTATATTTATATACTTAATAGATTGTATAGAACAAGACTGAAATATTTGAAAAATTATTTTAATGATTTGTTTTGTCGATTTCCCGTCAATAAAATATACCGTAGCGTAGTCGAGTTAGAGTTTTGAGGTAAAAAGTCATTATGTTTTATTATAATATATTAAAGGTTCAGTAAGGGTTCGGATTTCTTTAGAAAGATGTTTGAAATAATTAAAATATTTGGTTTCCGATTTCGGTTCTGGTTCTGGTACTATACAGTAACCACTGTGTATAGATAATTATATAGATATTATAACCAAATATATAATGCATTTTAAAAAAAAAAATTAAATAACTGTTTAAAAAATACCTTAGAAATAATTACAATCACTAAAATATCTAAAATAAACAATATTTCTTCTTAAATACTAATCACAGGTGTGATTTTCAAAAGTTCGTCTTCAAAACTATCACTATAATGGCGTTAAAATATTTTAATTTTATCTTAAATGCTATAGTATAAACAATTATTAATCATACACTACCTTTTTAGTGATAAAAAAAGTGATTATCAAATTTCCGAAATGAGATTATCTATACTGAACATTCCACATCAATTCCCATCACTTTCGTGCAACCGAAATTAGCAGATTCCTTAAAATTAAATTTTAAAATATCGTTTACTATATTATCAAATGTATTTTTTTAAAGAATATTTTCGTTTTCAAATAATAGATATTTGAAAATTATTTTGAATACTTTTACTGGGAATACTTTACAAAACTGCTTTTATATATATATATATATGTACAGTTTATAAAGTATTTATGAAATATATATTGAAGTTCAAATATTTCGTAAATTAAAAACCCGATTTTTTTTTTTCTGTATAACCTATATTAACTAATATAATAATATATTCTGTCTTTTTGTGTTAAAAGCCCCAAACCAAAAAAAGTTTTTAAAAAATGAATTAACTGTACATTAAAAATATAAAGGCCCATTTCCTATAAAGGTCTATAATGATCTTTATCCTCTTGAACTTGGATAACGCTGGATAATTTGACCATTTTTATATACTTAAATTTAAATTATTAATACTTGTTTATCGGGTACAGTTATAGTTATATATAGACCATTCGAAAACATTATATTTGTAATAAGTAAAAAAAAATATATATTTACATAAAATGAAATTAAAAAATTACCCGCGTAAAAGTCTCTCATATTTGATCTATTATACTTAAATAAACAAGTCGATGCATTAAATAATGGGGGGGAGGGGAATATGTAACTCTTGTTCTTTATTTAATGGCTGTATTAAAAAAAATAAATAATATTAAAAGACAAAAGAAATAAAATAGTTTTATAAGTAGCAATAGTATGAGAATAAACATAAACAATTTTGGAGATTATAGATAAACACACACATTTTTTGAAGTAACGATAAAAGTTTGTGAAAAAATAATACTCTGAACACCAATAAAAAAACTACATAACAGCTGGACACTTTTACGATGAAAATAAACTTATTTTAACGGTATTTACTATTATTATATCTACACGATTTTAAATTATAAACTTTAAGTTTAATATACAAACTTTCAAATGTTCTTTTAATTAAATATTAACAACTATACGGTAAAGATTGAAAAATTATTACTGTCTAAGATTTAATAATATTATATTAACTGGTTATTAAAATTTCGTAAAAATATATGGATACAGTCCAAAAATATCTCGCTATTATTACTATTTTTGTGGACTAACGAAAAATTGTTAAAATGTTTATCATATACAAATATAAATGTAAAATATATAATTCGAATACCTAAAAATCATTATTTACATATTATTTTTATGCTATATTTTCATAATATGTTTTATATTTTAATATAAATTACCACATTATTACTTCGTATTTTACATATATATATTATACATAACAAACAGAAATATAAAATTCGGGAACTATCAAAAATGGTGTTTTTTTAAAAACATACCAATAACATACGTTAAAACATAGAATTTTAGCTAGATAGAGTAAAATAAATATTTAAAAAAATGTGTAAGGTGTCTTATATATAATCATTCTCAATATTATCAATTCCTGTTCCGAAGTTTCGATAGGAAAAATTATCGAACTCAATTGTTCTTAAATTTGGTACTCCCTGAATAATGAATTTCAATAAAAAATTGTCCGTTTTCGAAAATGTGATTTCATAATATTAATTATTATGATATACTTATTATTATTATACTTGATGATTTCTTTACGAAAAAGTATTTATAGGTAACATATTTTTTTTTCTGTTTTTGACTTCCTTACTATTTTTAACTAAAATCTATATTAAACGAGCTAGTTAATAAATCTCTAATTTAATTTCCCAACGGATCTTCAATTAATAGTTGATATTTAACTCAATAAAAAAACGTTGGATTAAAATTCTACGATTGAGTAAGAATTCTACGTTTTCGTATCAAAGTCTCAGTTAAATCAATACAATTTAACTGAATGATTATGACCATAAGCCATAAAAAAAAAAATGGTTCATTTACAAATAGTGAAAGTTGGTTCATTGTCCCTTCGCGACCCTCGGACAGGATAGTGCAATATTATTATTTTAAATATGAAAGCAAATAAATCATCGCGTTCGAATAACGATTTGGAAAAAAGTTCGGTGAGTATAATACATAATTAATAATTTTTTAATAATAGATAATATGGTGGTAACCATGATATTGTTAATATTAATAACTTATATTTTTTATAAGTTATTATTTAATTAGATAATTTGTTATTTTTGTTATATTCCCTAAATTTATAAATTATTTTCGTTATAAAAGGTGATTTTTCTTGAAGTTTTGGAAAACAGTTCCATGGGACGAAGTTCGATGGTATTCAAAAATTAGCCCCATCTGGATCGCAGAAAATGCCTTTTAACACCAGCCCGATACTGTTTAGAATTACATTATTTTTAAGAGGAATGTCTTTAATGTGAATGTAAATATATTCATTTTAGATGGAAATTACATGTTTGCGTCAAAAAAAAAAAAAGAATAATACAAAATAGTCGCTCATTTCCGTCGTCCGTTTACGCCAAATTTACCTAAACATTTTTCCTTACGCAATATCGTAACTATATACGATATATGCTTACGAACTAAATTAAATATATATTTATTAAGTCTACCAGTTTTGAATTCTGATTTCAATAAAATATGAACTTAAAAATTGGTAACTTTAATAAATAAAATTTCGATCTATTGAATCGGTGATTATTGTTGTCCATTAAATAGTCTATGTACCTACTTTATATTGCACATGTACTGGCTTGTCTCAAAATTAGTCATTATCAATTTAATATAGTGTATACGAGTACATATCTACTTCATACTTCATACAAATGCGTTCGTTCGAAACTATTCGTGTACCTACCACAAAGTAATTTAAACAAACTATAGCTCGTAGCAGTGGCGTAAGCTATGCCTCCACCCATGCGCCGTATTATTTCATTTTAGATTCTGAGCGTATTATAGTTTTTTACAATGATGTGCTTTTTTTTTTATGTATGTATACCTACACAATTTCGAGTAGAAGAATTCAAGTAGGAATTTTCTGGTACAGAGCTTTCTGATGTAAAACTTGTTCTAGTTGTTGCTTTAAAAAGGTCAATCTTTGAGTTTTCTAGTAGTTTTCTTAAGGCTGTTCGTTCCCAATATAGGCAATTTATTATGTAATACTATGACATACTTTATGTTATAGGTAGATGAACGTGTACATGTATAAGACGTAATATTACTCTAAATTCTTAGACATTTCTTATGCTCTCTATATTTTTCCTAAATTTCCCCCTAAACTGTTACAAAACTGCTAAAAGAAAAAATTTTTGTAATTTTCAGTAGTTCGATTTAAATTTTGTCAAAAGATTTGCATTCGTTAACCTTTTTATTAGGTTATGTAGGAAAAATATATAACGCGCTTTACAATATTTATATAATTTTAAAAAATATTTTCATTTTTTTTTAAATATTTTTTTTTTCAAAATAAACTTGATTTCAAAACGTATTAAATTATAAAACAAAATATATTTATCTTACATAGACTAGGAAAAAAGGCTGATAAATTCATTTTAAATGTATTTTTATATTCAAATATTAATGATCGGACATCAGAAAGTACATATAAAGTAATTTTCTGCTTATTGGTCAAAAACACAAAAATACGGGGTGCCTTAAGCGTAAAGCAAAACCACCGAAAATGACCAAAACAATTTAATTTAGCCAGAAATTTTAAATGAACACTAAATATTAATTATAGTACAGTATTAACGTGATGAAAATTTCAAAACTTTTTGACCACATTCCAAAAATGTATAAAAAAAAAAATGTAAGCTTTAATATTGTATACACTTTTCTGGTGGAATAAGTGGAGTAGGAGTTTTTGGGTATAGATTTTTCTTGTTCGTACCTTTTATTGAGGTCATTTTTCGTTTTGTAGTTTTCTTAAGCGTAAAAGAAAACTACCAAAAATATGTAAAATTGTTATAAATTAGAAAACAATATTATTCCGAACTTCGCTCAGAATCGTCTTGTACTTTCAAATTTAAAATAATAATAAAGTCCGATGGAATGATGGACCAAATTGTTTGTTTTATTGCTTGAATAATATTACTATTAAAAAAGTACAGTAGGTAAATGAAAGAGTAGAATTCGTTATTTGGGGATGGATTGACCTTTTTTGTCATAAAAAATGGCCCCTTTAATAACAGTTGGCCAGAATTGACCAATGACAATTGAACTGATGAACTAAGATGCATTTTATTTAGTTCGTATATAAGAATATAAATATTCAAATATATTTGACGCAAATGGGTGACGGAAACGAGCGACTTTTTTTCTGTGGCGCAAACGAGCACAAATCGTTTGTATTATTGTTTGGCTTGAATAATACTACAATTAAAGAAGTGTAGTGGGTAAATTAAAAGAGTATAATTCGTTATTTGGGGATGGATTGGCCGTTTTCTTCTCACAAAAAAATGCTCTCCCCCCCACCGCCGAATAATTATTGGCCCCTCCATTTGACAACTAGGCCACGGTTCGTAGTGACTATAAAAGTAGCCCTTTTTCGAGTTCATTTCTTGTTGAAATCATAATTTTTACTGACGATAAATATCGATAATTTAACCGACGAAGTAAAATCCATTTAAATTTAGTTCGTATACGCGTGGGGAAAAAGTATTCGGGTACGTTTGGTGCAAGCAAACGACGCAAGTATAAGCGAGCATTTTTTTTTTCTTCTTTTTGCGCAAACGAGACATTTTCAGATATTTAGATTTAGCGTAAGGCGGCCCATACACGATCAATATTATTGCTCAATATTTATACCAATAAATGTTTCAATTTTGTATGCACTCACACGATCAATAATATTGAATATATTGTTCAGTTTCGGTCAAAATGTCTAGCGAAGATAACGCGATTATTGCTATTGCTCTTGCCTTGTCACTCGATGAAAAAAAAAAAACCAAAAAAGGTAAAAAAAACAACGAAGAACTTGGTCAATAGAGTGGCTGAAAAATAGACAATATTATACTCGCGAGAAGCTATTTAACAGAGTTGCGCAATTTTGAAAGAAATGATTTCAAAAATTTCGTAAGAATGGATGATGAATGTTTTGATGAAATTTTAACTTTGGTTAATTCATTTATTAAAAAACAAAATACGTCAATGCGAGAAGCTATACCAGCAAGTCAAAGACTGTCTATATTTGGCTACCAGAAACACATTCGAGGACCTAAAATTTATTAGTGCGATATCCGATATCACAAACCGCACAATAATATTGACAATCTATCAGTAAATATCAAAATAATTTTGATTGTTTCAATATATTGAACACGTCTTCAATATGATCCATACACTGTCAATATCAAATATTGAGCATTAATATTGATCGTGTATGGGTCGCTTAATGACAAAATGTATTACTCGTTATGATAGGAAATTGATTTACTTTTCACGAATGTGAATATGAATGCATATTATGCCTATATATATATAGGTACTTTTTAAACGGACTGTTTCGAACACTGATGCCGCGAGATGAAAACGCGTCGTTTTTTTTTTTTTTTTTTTTTCTGTTTTTGTTTTTACTCCCGACGAATCGGTCTACAAAGCACCACATATTACATTCGTATTGTGTTCGCTCGCCCTTATTGTTCACGTACACGTCCGTGCCCGCGCGTGCATGTGCATTCGCATTTGTTACACGTTCGACCCCTTCTACACCCCGATCGCGTCCACTGCAAGTCGTCCGGGTCCGGTGTATACAGGACGAGGGGAGAAAAAAAAAAGTGCTCTCTCGTAGTATTAATATAATATGTTATTCGTGTATATACCTACACCGAACCAAATATCATTGGTAGAATTAACAATATATTATGCAATAATCACATTTTAACAAACGTCAAAATATTTTTGTTGAAATAATAACATTTTTATTATTTTAACGTATATTGTTAAATTAATAAAAATAATTTGTAAAATTAATACAGATTTTATTATTATAGGTAATAAAGTATGTTATTGAATTGAAAAAACATTCTGTTTAAATTGACTATTTTGATTAACAAATGGCCGTTTGTTCTACGAAGAAGAAAAAAGAAAGAAACACGAAAGATTTACAATTGTATTAACAAAATATTTGTTAATTCGAATAAATTTGTATTCGATTAGACAATTTTATCCAAGACATTGATAAATTATATTGTTAAATCAATAATACGTTTTGTTATTTTACTGTTCAATTAACAAATATTTCATTTCTAAATCAACAAACACTTTATTGGACGTATATTAACAACCATATTATTAAATTAATCTATATTTTTATTTAAATCACTGATATATTTGGTTCAGTGTATACGGTATGGAAACGTAAAATATGTAATTTTTTTTTTTTTTTTTTTGATCAAAACGAAGTCCAGATTTTTCGAAGATGCTTAATCAAAACACTTATAGACAATGGTACCCCACGAAAATCCTCGTAAACTCGATAATTAATGACGAAATAAAGTCGCTTATAACTTTTTTTTTGTTTTTTATCCGACTTCGGATCCGTGTACACATTTTTACCGTCCCCAATTTCCGGAATAATTCCACCCTAAATTAATGTGTCGCGGTATTTTTCGATTTTCCGGTTTCTCGTCTACGGTGTTTGCATACTTCGGTGCCAAACGGTCAAAAATCGAATCGTATTGGAATTTTACAAGGTTTCCATGGTCTACTCGTTGTTATTATTATTATTATTATTATTATTATTGTTTATTTTTTTATTTTTTTTTATTTTTTTAATATTCGATTTAAATACTAGTCTCGCTAATCCGGTCTTCATGGGTCCGGGGATTAAATTGAGTTATCATTAAAACGTTTGTTCAACAAGTTTTAGATGGATGAAATCAATAAAAATCCATGTTTTTATGGTAAAAATTACTTTTTTGGTCACAATAACTATAACCTAAGCCAACGTTTTTATTATTACATATTGAATTAGAATAAAAAAAAAAAAAAAAAAAACCAAACATCTTATCTATTAAAATTCAAAGTATATTGATTCTATAGTACTATATGGCAATTTCACGGTCCATCCGGATAAACCGGATGTCCGGATGACTAGTGGAGTCCGGATTAGCGAAACTGTACCTATACTGTGTATAACTGAAAAACCTCAGATTCATTTTGATTAAAAAATAAATAAATAAGACTTCATATAATAGTATATATAGATATACGAACATAAACGTCGCATATTTATCAGTCTTTTAAAGAATACTTTTATATGTTGTAGGTATTCGGAACACGTATTCGAATAAATGGATGAAAAAGTATTCGGAATGCATATTCGAATACTTACACTTTTCAAAAAATGTATTCAGAATACGTATTCGAATACTTGAAAAAGTATTCAGAAAACACATTCGAATACTTTTAGTATATATATATTATATATATATATTTTTTTTTTTTTTTTTGCTGCTATGCTAATTTAATCAGTTTTGGAATGGTCGGCCGGCCGGTTTAGAGTAATTGATGTTTGATAGATCAATATTTTACTATATCTATATTAAAATGAATGTGTATTTATGTACGCAGTGCCGGATCTAAGGGGGGGGGCGAACCGAGGCACTTGCCCCGAGCGCCATTATGATGGGCCGCAAAATGTAAAAATATTTAAACACTTTTCGTTCCGTTTTTTGGAAGTTGAGTCCCATTGATCACTTTTAATTTTTAATAAAAATTTTGGTAGAAATTGACGAATGACCTTACTTTTTTTTTCTTTTTTTTTGTTTATTCAAATTTAAAAGGGGCACTACAATTATTTTTGCCCCGGACGACCAAATTCTCTAGATCCGGCACTGTATGTAAGTATGTATAATCCGGAGAACATCTTAGCGATTTCGTCCAAACGTGGTACACATAATATGACTTACCCATCGTCTGGAAATAAATACAGCGAGGCGATACGCCTAGTAGTATATGTGGGGTGATGTGTACAAATATCAAAAATGACCTATTTATACATGGACAATTTTACGGGCAACGGCGGTGTCAATATTAATTAATTAAACAGTAAAAATGTACAGTATATGTGTAGTGTACTATATTAATTTACCTGCGTTATATGAGTTTCGAGTAGGTGTAGACTAGGTATATTCCAAAATATATTATAGCCGCACAAGGTGAACACACCCACCAAAACACGACACGCCGTTAGACGATGTGTTGAAAAATCGTATTGTCTCGGGAAAATTGAAAACTATTTTCCTAGTTCGGGAGAAAAGTTTTGTTTTTTTTTTTTTTAGTAAAAAAAAGATACAAAAAATCGTATTCAGAATACTTTTTACGGAAAGCATTTAAAAACGGATATTCCGAATACTTTACAAGTATTATTATTTTATTATTATTATTATTATTTAAGTATTATTATTATTATTATTATTATTATTATTATTATTATTAGGTACGTACGAGAGCCCGGGCTTTTTCTTCCACACACTCTGTATAGCGAACGGGTGCGCACGCGCACGTATATTATACGTACCTATATATGTATATGTGCGAGGGCAACGGGATGGAGCGCGGGGCCGTGCGTGGTGAGGGGTAAGGGCTGATTTATCGCGAAAATTCGCCGGGTAATATTTCTTGATTATCGCGGGCCCATATTTTCCAGCCGCCGCCGCCGCCGCCGCCGATGGACGCCCGACGCCGCCGCGGCGTATATCAGTTTGTCCACGTTTTCGCACTTTATTTTCGCGGACGCGCGCGCCACCGGGTGCCCCTTGCACGCGTTGCGCCGCCCGCGCGATCGACTCTCCTCTCGGCCCGTCTCGAGTCTCCGGGCCCGTTGTGCCAGCGTGGCGCTTTTACGTTATTAATAGCCCGCCAAAAGCGATCCCCCCCCCTAGACCCAAACGTATTATTATTTTAATCTCTAATTTAAAAAATAAAAATATTAATGATAAACACCGCCACGTCACCCCCGGGTAGAGAGTAAACCTTATAATATTCAATGCTGGGCAAGTTAATGATTTTTTTTTTTTAACTCGGTCGAGTTAAGTTAATAGAAAAAATAAATAGTAAAAGTTTAAAGTTAATGTTTTTTTTTTTTATTCTCTTAACGATTAAATCAAGTTAAAAAAAATAAGCTTATTAAGTTAAGTATTTATTTATTTTTTTTTTTTTTTTATTTTGAAACACTTATTTTTTAACTTTAGGCAATTGGAAATTTTTAAAAATCATTGACGTAATATTATTGAAAATACTACGTAAATGTATTTATAATAATTATTATTAAAATTAACAACAAATTGGTTCATAAAATGTTTAACTAGTAGTTACATAGGTACTCTTTTCTTCAAAATTTCAACAAATGGAAATTGCAGCTCATTGCAAATTATAGTATCTACCCTAAGTATTGTTAATAATAATACGGGGAGATTATTATAGGTCCGTTCCCGAATCGCCAACGTTCCTTTTCGCCGAATTTTTAGATTCTGATAGAAAATTGCATCTAGATGGTACTTTAAACAAGTTATTTTTCGACTTATATACTTATTATACAATAATTTCAAGTTAAAAGACTAAATTATTTATTTATTAA
>JAIPRL010003372.1:0-47654 GCA_025469235.1 Pemphigus obesinymphae | reverse complement strand
AAAATGTCTATAAATAGCCCACAATTCCAAAAAAAATTTAATTTACGAGAATATATTACTAAATTAAATATTCATTGTAAATTTCAAGATTTTAAAGTTATTATTTTCGAAATTACGTAGAAATGAAAAATCTCGATTTGACAAAATTGTATTTTCGCTGTTTTCTCGTCATTTTTGGGAAGTTTTTCCTTACACATTAAAAAAAAAAAACAAAATTTATAATAATAGACATAATTTATATTAGCCACAGACATATAAACGTTGTCATGAATATATTTGTAATATAGCACAGAACATGGTAATTCAGACAAAATTTAAATTTGCGGCTAATTTTGCAGGTCGTGCCTGTGTATGATAGGAACGACACGTAGACACACCTATGCCCACGAATTATTACAAATACACCTCTGATATTAAGTAAATATTCTGACGTTTTAGATCTCTTATATAATTCATATTCATTTACATCGTTAAATGGTTTATTATTTTTTTATTAACAACATAACGGTCTACGATACAAATAATGTTGAAGTGTACGATGATTACTTTGATTACGATGGTTTTACTTTTTTCACAGACTTTTATCATTTCGGTTTGACATGTTCATTGTAGTATTTATACGTTTTTATAAGTTGTATATTATCATAAATTATTTTTAAGCTTTTATAATACGATAATACTTATAGTCAATAATATATAGGTGACAAGTAGTAGGGAGGCATTTAACTCAACGGTTATTATACTAATGAATATATTAAATTTAAAATTATTTTAAACGGAGCTCAGTATAATGATATACACACCTAACAATAAAAGAAAAAAAAAATTGAACATTTTATGACATCGTCATATATTATTATATTATATAATTATCATATATTATTTCAGTAATATAATAGTTACCGTGGCAACTCAAAATTGTTATTTTCCAATTTATGAACCCATTCTGTAATAATAGGTAGATAGTCTTCCTACTGTTACTACTTTTCTTCTTCTTCTTCTTCTACTTCGTCGCAATCGCATTCTCTCTCAGATATTTGGGTTTAGTAAACCTTAGTCTCCCACTTCCATACTTAAGAAAACTATATAAACAAGACCAGTCACTGGAAAATACAATTTAGAACACGAATATTCTAAAAAAAATTTTAAAAAAAATTTGTGTTCTGGAAATTTGAATAAGATATACAAAATATTGTGTAGAAAATATACTAGCGTGAGTATATAATTAAGATTTAAATTTAATTTCATTAACTTCAATAAGAAATGCACGATTTTCTATATTTATTATATTTTTTTATTTTAAATAAAAACTTACATATTAATACTGTATATATAATATCATAATAATTCATAATTAGGTTTAAAATGTAACTGTAATATTATATTTTTCGAAATATATACAAATATGAAATTTATATATGATATAGGTATATACTGTAATATTTTTTTTTTAACTGTGAGTAAAATAAAATTTATACTATTATACAATCAACGTTTAATAAACGATGGATTTACTTTTTAAATTACACAATTACACATATAATATATTATATATATTACACACTATAACCGAAGAAAGAAATATATATATATATATATATATGGTTTTATCATGATAGTTGTTGTAATTTTCAGTGTTCGGAAATAATCGTTCACTTAAACATTGAATTCGTTCATATTCACGTTCAAATGTATTTAAAAAGAACGCGTTCATCTAGTCGTTTATTTTAATTAACAAAATATACATTTTTCTATTAAAAAATTACCGATTCATAGTAACTATATCATTTTCATTTTATAGGAAATACAAGGAAATTGAACTTTTAAGTACTATATTGAAATCTAATAAGGTTCATAGCAAAGTTTGAATATATTTTAATTTTATTTAAATGGCCTGAAAATCTTTCAAATTCCCGAAAAATACGAAAGTCGTTCACGTTCATCTTGTATTTGACAGAAACGATTGGCGGCGTTACATATCGTTAATAAAATATGAACGTTAACACATGAACGTCGTTCTTTCCGAACACTGGTAAATTATAAACTTATTTTATATTTATACTAATAATATAGGTATAATAATAACTTATAATGATATGTTTATTTTCAGGACCGCTAAAATTTTTTGACCATAATTAGTCGGATAGGAGTTTGAACTTTTTTATGGCCAATTTGTTCTAGTTGGTACTTAAAAAGAGTACTTTTTCCAAATTACCTGTGGTTTTCGTGCGCGAAGGATAATCACCTTTTATAACGGAAATATTTCGTTAATTCTGGAAAAATTACAAAGTAACAATTAATAAAATGTATAATTTAGAACACACTTGTGGATATCTTAATTTAATAGATCGAAAAAAAAATTCAATTCCAAAGACTTATGTACTTTCGTTTTGTATGTATATGTACGTATTTCATTAACGATGTAAGAACAGTTGTTATTGTGCACTGAATATGATAAAATGGTTAAACAATATGCAAGTAGGTATATGTTTTTGCGGGATTGAGTTTTTTAGTAATTTATTTAGATAGCAAACGAAAATGAGAAGGTTACCCGATAACTTATTTATATTTTTTTATAATAGCGGTAACAAATATTTTTTTAAATTAGTATTGAATTTCAGTTTCTTAATTTTCGAGTTGTTCATTATTAGTTGACACATAATGTTCATGCAAAAGAGCACGATATTTTTTACGTTCCGATTTTATCGATCCATGCCTTGCTTTCATTGAAACGGTTTTCTTTTTGATATCTTTTAACACATTTGAGCTTTGTTTCATATCATGCCATGATTCTTCATATTCTATATTTGGTGTATGGTTTATCACAACTACTGGACGCACCAAATCTTCAGGTGCATAATCAAATAATATTCGATTTGGACAGTTCTGTTCATGAGCTTTTAACACATCTGCAGGCATAACATGCAATATATTGTATATACAATGCTTAAAGCTTGGTGTTCTGTCAGGGCACCTTATTATATGTTTAATTAGTGTTTTATATGGCATTGTATGAGACACATTAAAAGGACAGTGGTAGTTAAACGTTTCTGGGGCCAATTGCAACAACTCCATCAATCCTGGTTATATTTGGCGTGGTCCTTCGAAACTTCAAGCCATTATGAATGATCTGTACGATAGTGACGGCATTTGAAAGTCATAAAAATTTCGATCGCTATTAAAAATATTTTATAAACATTAAATTGTCCACGTGGGTTACTATAGGTTACTTCTATTGAGGCAGAGACACCAAATAAATAAAAAAAATTTGAATCAAAAATTTTTGTGGATAATTTTTCCTTATGCTTAATTCATATTAAATTATTGTTTTGTATTTTGATCATATATTAATACATCGTGTTAGTTTGCATTGGTTATTAGGTATACGATGAAAGGCTTGTTTTTTTAAAGGAATGAGTGAGTATATTTACATTGAAGAGTTGACCCAAAAAATGTCATTTAATTACTGTCAGTTAGGTATTGCATGAACTGAAAATTCCTTAAGAGGACGCCACACCATCTATTTTTAAAGGGTTCTGTATAGGAAACTTTTGAGAAATTTAAAAAAAAAATCAAAATTTGACAATTACAAAATGATAAACTACATTTTAAAAATAATCAAAAAATAGTCTCGTAATCGTATCACATTTTATTGTTGTGTATTCACAACATTTGTTCAAAAACATGTTTGTGAAAAACAAATGAAAATGTAATTTAAACTGATTTTATAGGAAATATACCTATTATAAAATAAATAAAGGAAAGTATTTTTGAGATGATTTCATCGGTATTTACCGGAACTTTAATTATATTGTTCAATATTGCCTGTACAAAAAAATCTTATTTTTTAATTTTTTAATTGTCATTGACTTTTTTTACTAATTAATATTTTTCAAAATGCCGATGAGATCGTCTTCAAAATATTATTCGTTGTATATTATGTAAAAGGATTTGTAACTCAAAAATCACTATAAAGGATAATTTCGTTTTTTTTTTTTCTTGAACATGTTTTTGGTAAGTACTGAAAATCATTTGTGTAGCGTCCTCTTAACTAGTTATAAATTAATGAACATTATATTCAAAACTGAAAGTCAATATTAAATGTATTTATTAGTTAAAATTAAATCGTTCAATTGATTTAATATAGAATATAATATCATTATATGTAGGAATTGAGAATATATAACAGCAAATAATGACTACGAATAATTTAAATGTGTATTTCATAGCACCAGCATCAGTGATATGTGAAATGAACTATTACATGTTTTTGCTTTTTTATCTTTGATTAAATTTAATTGAGGAGTTGAATATAACATGAAACGACACTTATTTATTTCATCATTTTGGTAATATATATATATTCTGAGTTAATATAATAATGTATTTTTCATTTTATTTTTTGTAAAAAATAATCAGGAAACATAGTTTATGGCTGATTTCTTTGTAATTATTCTTGTATGACCAAATTTATCAGCTGAATTAAATCCAAGTTAAATAATTAAAAATAAGATCGGTTTATTCATTAAAATGTTAAAAATCCATTTTATTACTGTTGCAGATTATTTTCAACAAAACGTGTTTTAAAATAATATGATAATGAATCAGTAAATTTTTATCCCACTCGCCTCAAGACCGGAATATATCTTATTTCTAATATTGTGTCTGTGATGAATCTTTGATATCTATTAATATCGTATTGATCAATTTACCACAGCTCCTTACTACAGTTGGATAAAAAATCCAATTTGGATTATTGAAATACTAGTGTAAGAACTCTTAGTTTATGCGCGTATATGAGTATAGTAAATAACAAAAACGTATCATGTTATCGTGACGCGATGTGGCGTTCGGGCGCGAAATATTAAAAGATATTTCAGAAGTGTCATTGCTCGTTAGTGAAATGTGAAGAACTGAGAAATGTGTTATATTTTAAACGGAGAGAAGTACATTCGGACTCATCATACCTATCACCGTCAATACTGTGAAAAAATTACAAATATTTTTTGAATTTTAGAGAATTAAATTTGGTACGCGTATTCAGTTCGTTATAACTAAAAAAACAAGAGATAACTCGTTTATAATCTTATAATATATAAAATGCTAACTCCGTGAAAAAAAAAAAACAGTATAGATACTATTTATTATTTAACTTCCCGACCGGTTACGCGCTCGCTGGCCCTGTATATTCTATTTATTTGAACGTTTTCAAACTATTCTCCGTTCGTTTTGAGTTTTTTTTTTCGCGTTTCATTCGTCCGCGTTCTCGACGAGGAAAAACGCGTTTTCGAAATCGCTGCCCGGTCGTTATCTTTCGAATTTTTACACTCCCACGCGTCGTAATCTTATCGCGTCCAACTCCCGAAATTGGCTTTTGCGATAATTTGCCGACGTTTATCAACGCCATGGACGTCGGGGATTCGTTTTCCTCGAACGTTTTTACGTCCTACTCAATCTTTCTTTGACGTTGATATCCGCGAGCGCCGTCCGTTATCTGAAATGTTTAAGTGCGAGAAACTTCGGCCATTTCATGATCTCGATTCCGTAGCTTAGTGATTTAAAGCGTTATTGTCAGGGATAGATAAATTAAAATAACTTCAGTTACTGGTCTAAATTCCAGTTTTACTCTGCTAATCTGATTTTTTGCATTATTTTTCCTCAATCACAGTGTCCCTGGGGTGTATTTTTATCTGACATATGCGAAATGTCATCGAAAACCTAGTCATTTTTCTTATCGTTATAATCGCGATAAATTTTATGATTTAATATATTTTATTGTAATTTTTTTCCATTCGTTTGAATTACATATAGGTACTGTACCGAGTTCCTAATATAGATCCAAATTTTTAATTAAATTTTGCGTTTAACCTATACCCTGTGACGTGTTCGTATTTATTTTTCAGACATTCGTCGCGATCGCGTCGTTTTTAACTTTATTGATAGGGTTTCTTAGTTTGATGTAACGGTTTCGGGTTTTAGATAATCTGCTTTTATTTCGGTTTTCGGTTCAATAAAACAACTCTTCAAGTTCGTTTGAGAATGTGGAATTTTAATAGCCAAAAACCAAATATGGGCATTAACTAGTTAAATAGTTAACTTTTTTTTAACTTTTTCACTCAACTAGTAAATTAATTTGTTCATTAACTAATTAACTTAATTAGTTAAAATTTAACGTAATTTAACTTTTCATCGTTAATTTTTATAATCATCCAGTCAAGTTTACAAGTAAAAAATTCTAGCTGGTTTATATTTTAACATTTATACAATGGTAACCAAATATTTACCTAATACTAAATGTTAAAATGTAAATAGTTAAAAGGTATATTCTTGAATAATTTAAAAAAATATTAGGATTTGATTCTTAAATGTGAAAAAATCAATGAAAAATCAAATTATATTTTAAACTGATTTAAATTAATATATATATATATTTTTTTTTGTCTCAACTTAACTAGGTAAATTCATTATTGATTAATATATAACTGAAAGAATTTAGGTTAACACAACTTAACTAAGATATTTTTTTCTATTAAATATTGTTAGAAAAATTTAGTTTTTTAAAAATTGTACTATAGATATCAAAAAGTCTGGTAATTGGCAGTATCGTTTTGGATTTAAACTTTAATGTTTCAGTTTAGTCACGGTTATCGTTTTTAATTTATTTTTTAGTTTTTAATCGGTTCCTGGGAAAAAAAAATACCAAAGTTTATAGAAGCCTAAACAGTTTTGCCGCCTACGCTTAGAACGTTACTACAATATTAATTATCTGACATACAAATTAACGAAGAAAATGAGCTGCTATTCCCGTTAAGGGAGCCTTCTCAGGCAGTGGCGTCATTTGGGGGGGGGGGGACAGGATTCCCCCTTTTTGCCCCACCCTAAGATTTATGTGGGGCCGACTAATTTTTGCGGGCCCGATTGATTTTTAAAGCCTATCGGAAATTTTAAGGGGGAGCGGCAAGGTTATATCTACATCGCGCGAAGAATGCGAAGACCTTTTTTTTTTTTTTTTTTGCTTATTCACGTGTTTTTAAATATTTATTATTTGTAAAGGGGCCGGTGGTCAAAATTTTGCCCCCGCCTGGTAAAACCTGAAATGACGCCACTGCAGTCTCCTCAGGTCTAATTTTAATAGGTCGTCTATAGGCAATTTTCAAATAATGTGAAAATGTATGTGTCTGTAATTTGTATGTGTAAGTCCGGCTACCCGTAATCCGTATAATAACATAAACAGCGTTGTGCACGTTGTGCAATGTGCATACCGATAAAGTGCAGGCACGTGCGTGTTTATAATATAGTCGTTTTGTGAATTTTTTTTTATCTTTTAATTTTACTCAAAAGTGTCCACGTTTCGTCCGTATCTCGCAGCGATACATCCTATAGTCCGATTTAGATTTGGAAAACAGCTGGCAGGAATTTATAACTTTTAATCGACGTTTTCAGTTTTCACGTCTAATATCTTAATATTTCGTCCACAAATATTTATAGCGATTATCAGTTTCGTAAAACCATCCATTTAAAGGGAAAACTAATTAGAAAAAAAGTAATAAATATGTTTTTAGCGCGTGTAGCAGAATACCGAAAGGAACCAGCAGCACCTGCAGCAGATATCATGTAATCTATTCTGCTGTCCGACAACAGGTCATCACTACAATATTATAATATAATAGTAGATATTATATAATATGATAAGTCTCGTACGTTTCGAATAATATATCCGTACACATCACTGTAAATTATACGGTGGGGCGATACACGCAGCTGCCGGATCGTCTTGTGTTATCTCGTTGCATTACAATATTGATAGTATAATAATAATTATTATCATTATCGTAATATCATTATTCGTGTACGTACGCGCGGGACACGATAACCAGGATATTATTATTATTATTATTATTATTATTATTATTATTATTATTATAATTGTTATTATTATTATTATTATTATTATTATTATTATTATTATTATTATTGCGTAAGCACGTAGTCGTCAATGCCCCGGGGCTACTGTGTTGCGGCGCAAACAAACGCCAATAATAACAATTATTACTCCAAACAACTATATTGTTATTATACCGATTTCGAGCGTATGTAATTATTTACTTTTCAATGTAATCGGGAGATCTTTTTCAGGAAAAAAAAAAAAATAATAATAATAGTATTTATCGTCATATAATATTATGACGTCTTTGATTTCCAAACAATCGAAATTGTACGTGTTTATTACCCCGGTTGAATGGGTGCGAGAGAGAGAGAGAGAGAGAGAGATAGTGCGCGATAGAGAGATACGTCGCGCATATATACACATTACATCATATTATTATTATTATTATTATTATTATTATTATAGTAGTGTTCCATTGAAAAGAATAACGCTAAAACGGTGTTCGCCGCACAATGAAAACGCCGCAAACGTCGATTTACCGGCATTTAAGTACAGACAAACGGCATTTTGGAAAAAAAAAAAAAAACACCGCTATCGATCCGATCTATTATCACGTGATAAATCGTCCAGGCCCAATTATCACTCGTTCGCGCGTGGGCGTATTGTCGTAAAATAATACCGAAAAACTCTATCGACTGTATATACTTGACGTCTTAATTTGTTGTATTTTTTTTTTTTTTTTTTTTTACATTTAGTTTTTTCTGAAACACGTTTTTCATCGATCATTGCAGTGTATATTGTTCGTTCGAACGCAGTCGAATATATTATTATTATTATTATTATTATTACGGAAAGGACGTCTTGAAGTTTTCAACGCGCGTAATTCGAATTCGATGATCGCGCGTTAATATAACGACCGACGAAAACTTGTCAACGGTACGCGGAGATATTATTATATATATATACATATAAACTACGGCTGTCCGAATGCGCTAAAAATCCGTCAAAAAGTTTTCTCTCGTTATAATTCTATTTTTTTTTTTTTTTTTCAGTTTTCAATTATAATATTACGCGCGTTATGTTACGTGCGGAGGCGGAACTAGGAATTTTGACGACCGGGAGAAAATGTCGAATTTACGACAAATAAAAAAAAAAAAAAAAAAACGTAGGTAAATGAGCAAAAAAAAAAAATAATTAAAAAAATATCATCGACTAATACACCGGCAGCATATATTATGTGTATATTCATGCCTTCATATATAATACGCCAACAAAAAATTTCTACAAAAACCGTTTACAAAACTTCGTTTTAACACCCGTTCCGCTTCTGATGTTATGATATATTATATATATGCATAAATGATTTTTCAATGTTTTAATCAATCATAAATCGCGTGTGTCTCGTAAATCGAAATGTAAAACGTACACACTCGAACGAATCGCTGATTAACAATGAAGGGATTCTATCGGCGTATTATGAAAGTGTGCAGGAGAGCGTTTTTAAGATTCAATCTTTGATGTTATCCCCATGCTATTATTAGAGCCCTTTTTCATTTTCCGGTTTTTTTTTTTTAATATATATACAGATCTCTTTTAAATATATATACAGATCTCTTTTACAGATTTCAATGTATACGCAAAACGTCTAGTTAGAATATAGAACTTATCCATTCACGCGCAGCGAAATAAAGTATAGCAGCCGTATAAAATTGCATAAACACAAGACCGTGTTTAAAGTAATAATACTAATTAACATCTCATAATTAAACAACTACGATAAAATTTGGGCGCACCCTCAAAATATCCCGCACTCAAAATATTCACATTCAAAATATCTCCGTTAGAAATATCCTCATTAGAAATATACCACGTTTAAAATATCCCTTATTCAATTTATTCCTGCGATAAATTATTTTATGTTAATTTAAAAAAAAATTTAGGTATTATTATTATTATAAAATAAGCGCTATTTTAAAATTTTATATTAAAATTGAAAAATCATAAATTATAAATATTTTATTTAAAAAATACATTAAAAATTGTTCTTAAATATTAGGCTTATATCTCATAAAAAAACTCATATCATATATGATGACGCTACATATAGGTACCTATGCATTATTTTATAATATAACACATAGGAACTTACTTTTTAAAAACATATAAGTTTTTTTATTTATTTATTTTTAAATTTAATACGAGTTTTTTATTATGAGATTTACCTAATATTTAACAATAATTTTTAATGTCACTTTTTAAATAAAATATTGATAACATTTTAAAAGAACGCTTATTTTATAATATAATACCTACATTTTTTTTCTAAATTAACGAATAAAAATTTATTTGGACAAATTGAATAAGGGATATTTTGAACGCGGGATATTTCTAATGGAGATATTTTGAATGAGGATATTTTAAGGGGGGGAGGCCTAAATTTGTGTGATTTCTCACTATGAATATTCTACGCGATTGAAAACCGATTCTGATCATCAGTACTCGTGGTTATTCATTCTTTCGCAGCGTTTTTCTCTATTTATAAATTCATTTTTTGACTATAACAACACGAAATCAAATATAGTTTAAAGTTAATTTTGTCTTTTATCTTATTGTCGAAATACCATAAGTTGGCAATGCAATTTTCATAAATCTATGATCTTTATAGACACACGCACACAGCATTTTAGTAACGTCTTTTTTTACGTTCATTTCCTAATTACATCTTTTAACGGGATTTTCGATGACTTTTTTCGCTTATAATTTCTTCTCAAAGTTGCGTGAGATGAGACCCTCCAGGATGTTTAGCTATTTCATGAATAGAACGACGAATAGGGCTGCATTTGAACTCCTTTATAAATTACGTTTTTACCTGTTAACGGAAATTATATATTAAATTGGTAATCCCATCCAAAAATTGTAATCGGCTTGTAAACTCTATTATTTATCTGACAAAATAACATTCGATATACATATATAATTTGTTATTACAAATTATTTTGTTAATTATTTTTTTATACACAACATTTTGTATGTACCTATATCTACACAGTTTTAATACGAATACTGAAATCACTGCACACCTGCAGTGACGTGATACGCATGCCGAAAATCTTACAAGGACTGAAAAGATGATCAAAAATATATTTTGAAACCATCAATATTTTCATTTTTTTTTTTTTTTTTTTTATTATATTTGAAATAACGCAAAAAAAATTGTATTCGTTTTAATGGTTCTTTAAAATGTTTAAACGCATGAATAAATGTTACTATATAATAGTTGACATAAATCGTATTCTATAATGTATATCGAACTTTACCAAGTAGGTACAATATTTTTTTTCAAATCTGTGTCAGTATTTCGAAAAATCGCATATTAAGATAATGTATACCCTGTACCTACCTATCGATAGTTTATGCAGGAGTGTACACATTTCCACAAACAGTGTTGTCCTGTTGAAAATCATCTACCATTGTTAATTCAAACATAGTACAATATTGTAGTAAAAGAAACATAATAAAATGTTAAATAAATTATGATTATATTATTAAGAGAATAATATAGGTATAGGAAGTATATAAAATATAAGAATATTTTATTTTAGTTATTTAGACCGAAAATCCTGACGAAGTTAAGGTCACAGGATGTTCCTATTTTTAATCTGCAGTATAAAGATTTCCATTTGTTGACTTCCTTTCTAGGTTATTGGGAGAATCGATTTTGAATTAGAAAATAGTTAATTAGTAGTACAATCAAAGTACCAATAACACAAATATTTATTAACTTTATTATTTATAAAAAAGGAATCATTTAATAAAATATCCACTCCCACAATAACCTTGAAAAAAAGCTGAATATAATATAAAATTGTTCACCGAACTAAAATCAGAATGTCCAAAGTACCGATAATTTTGTCACGTTTTTTGGTCTTTAAAGACGTCTGCTTTTCAAATTTTTTATAAAATTTAAAAATTATTATTTTAAGATATTTTTATTTGATGTATTTTCATAAAATCACCAATGCAGGGGTGTCATTAGGGGGGGGAGGATGGAGAATTTTCCCCACACTAAGATTTATGTGAGATGATCTATTTTGGGAACTGTTCCATTATTAAAGCATGTAATTATACAAATATCTAGCCTTTCTTAATCTATTCCAAATTAATATAATACCGAACCACAATGGCTCTATGCTTGACCTAATATTATCTAATTCTTCTTTTCATTTAATATCCTTAAACAATGACGCAATCATTTCTATTGATAATTATCCCCACCCTTTAAGTATCTTTTATACCCATACTTATATTCTCTCCTCTCTTTCGTATTCTGAAATAGCATATGATTGGTCCATTTTAGCATACATATTGGATTAATTAATAATTAGACTGAATTTTTTGAACTGAGCACTGATATTACCATTCTCATCGATGAATTTTACACTCCAGTTCTTTACTATATTATATTATAAATTCTTGTATTTCAAAAAGAAGTTATACTAAATCTTCATTTTTTACTTGGTTTTCTAAATTAAATAATTAAATAAATTTAATTGAACTAAAATATAAATTTCAAACTTTTTTAAGATGTCTAATTATAATAGTGACTATCTGAATTTTTTTTACGCCTTCATAATGTAAAGTCCTAAGTAAATTATATTATTCGTTACCTAAATAACATGCAACATTCCCTAAAATTTTAATCTAAAAATTTTGGTTTTTTATAAAAAACCTTAAATCATCAACCAGTATGTTAAATTATCCCATTGATATTTGAATGTCCCAAGGCAATAATGTTGTAAATCATCTATTTAAGTAAGTTATGTATCCCTATCTTTTGTTTATTTTATTTTTTTCAAGTGCCATTGTTAATATTATCATACATTATATAATATAATTACTGCAAACAGTCATTGACTATATTCTTATATATATATTATGTTAGTGTTTTTTCTTATATTTTATTATTCTTGTACTTTAATGTATATTAATTTAATAAACTATAACTTATATTGCTATTACTGTTATTTTGAAATCGGTCCTTTGGTTCGTAAAATACATAAATGAATGTTCGTGTCAGAGATATGGAATGATGTCACCATGATGAGCCCTAGCCGCCCAAACAGCACAAATTATCCATGAGGTATCCATTGGATATACAAAATAACCATACCATGTCTTATCTTGGAATGAGTCCGGATGGATACGTCCATTGGATACGTCAAACAGCCATTCAATAGAAACCCAGATTCTTACTAATAGTGTTAAATATTAATGAATGTTCCCAAGTTATATTGCGCAAGCTATTACGCGGCAGAGAGGTAAACTGAAAATCATTATCGGAAAAAATAACAATCATAATATTCACGATTCATAAGTTACAACTATTTCGGCTATCGGTGGTTGCCCGTTAGCGACAGTGTTTATATATATATACACACACCGACGACCTATATTATACGGTAGTTACTCGGCTAGCGTATAGCGCACTCGGTCCCGTCTAGTCGTTCCGGTGCGAAGGTGGGTCGGGGTTCGATTCCCGCTCGCCGTGCAAAAAGTTTCAAACTGCGCCGTAGCGTATGCGCCGCGTAATGTTACCGCCCCCACCCCCACCCGACCGGTGTTCGTCGTCATTTGCGGCACGGGTTTTTTTTATTTTTATCCATTGAATATCGTTTATAATATCGTTCAATTAGATATCGTTCGTGCTGTGTGGGCGTATGCCAGCCATTTTAAAATTACACATAATAACTATATGTGTTATATTATACATATATATTTTTTTTTCATTTGATCGGGCCATCATATACTGCACGTTGGAAAAAGTCGATGGCCTTTTTTTCTCTGTCTCTTTCTCTGTTGCTCATTTACGTTTTCATACCAGAAACGTCGGGAAACTGCAGCACCCCGTGTATACCCGCCGTAACATATTACGGCTGTACACGCGACGACACCGTTTCCCGGATACGACCACGTGCGCGCACCACGCGACCGTTGGTTCGGAAAAACGGTCGCCATCGTGCGCCGCGTCCGCCGGCCCGTACGGTCCAGGACGCCGGAGCTGGACCGTAATCTGAGCGTATCTCCTGCGCGCGCTTACCGTCGTATATATATATGTTCGCGGGATTCCCCTTGTCGCGTGCGTGACTGACACGTCGTGTCTCTACCCCATAAGAAACGGGCGCGGGAAAAAGTAGAGAAAAAAAAGACCGTTCGATATCGACAATCAGTCTCGCGCGTATAAATTTTAAGTATATATATATACACACGCCTGTATATACTCAGCTGCACAGTATATACGCGTAAATATACCATGTGCGCGCCGTACGTACAAGAGGGATGACAGGATATATAATAGATAAGATCGGGACGTGCGCGAGAAGGGACCGAGGACGGGGCGAGCAATATCAGTCGTGTATGACAAGGACGACCTCTGTGCGCGTTCGTGACCGGGTCCCCGTGTACGGGCGACGTCCACGATGACAACGACGACCATGATGGACGGAGTAGATAAGAGCGCTGGCGGTCCTCCCCAGCCTCCAGCGACCACTCTTTTTCGCGGAGATCGTTTGCGCCCGATATTAGCGGCCGATACTGCGCGGCTAAGGGACTTTTCCCGCCTAATAACGTGTCCGTAATATTATATACTGTCTATTTAATTATATTAACTATAGGTATATAATATATATATATGTATGTATATACTATATATATACATATATACACAGTGTTTGGAAAGTTCCGTGAACGACGTTCATATTTTTTAAGGAATTTGAACGATTTTCAGACCGTCCAAATTAATTTAATATATATTAAAATTTCCCCATAAACCTAATTAGATTTAAATATAGTGTAATACTTAAAAGTCTAATTTCCTTGGGTTTGCTAGGAAATAAAAACGATAGTTTCTACGAATCGATTGTACGATTTGAGTTGTATAACTGCTGCAGTAGTTAAAAATAATACCCGTGTCCAATTCGTGGCGTTACCGTGGTTAATATTATCGCAATTTTTTGAAAAAAAAAAAAAAAAAATAGAAAACTAATATTAAGATGAATGCAATTTAATTTAATTTTAATATCGATTTAAACTTTAAAAATATAACTACATTTAATTATTATATTTGTATTGTGTAAAAATGTAAGTGTAAAAAAAAAAATGCGAGTTTTGAACTGTGTAGACAGTGTTTTTTAGCTGTGTGGTGGGGATGTGGGGCTCACATTGATGTTATATATGATAATACTTAAAAGTCCAATTAACTTGGGTTTGATATAAAATAAAAACGATAGTTTCTATGAATCTTTAATTTTTTAATGTATATATATATATATTAGAAACATTTATATTTTGTTAATAATTGATTGATTAAAATAATGACCAGATAAACACAGATGAAGGCGTTAAATTTTAAAGAACGTCAGTGTGAACGTGTTCCTTTTAAATACATTTGAACGTAAACGTGAACGAGTTAATTTATTACGTATTGAACGTGAACGTGAACCAATTCAATTTTAAAGCGAACGTGTTCCGAACACTGTATATATATGTAATGTATATCATATGTGGCAGTGATGAGTAAATTAAGAGGATGCTATATTTTCTGTCTCCGTCCATCTAATTGGTAATATAGCAAAATTGTACAACGCAAAATTGAAATTATGGCATTTTGGTTAGATTTAGAGCTTAAACACCTATTATCAAATTTAACGAGAACAATAATTTCGAGTAAATCTCATGGTTTTTTTGCAAAATATTGTCAGAAAAAAAAAGTTACGGCATTTTTAGGTTTTGAAATTTTTAAATAGCTTTAACTTTTTCGTCAGACGATATTTTACAAAATGCCCATGAGGTTCACTCGAAAATATTCCTCGCTTTAAATTTTGTAATAGGTGTATATACTCTAAATTTAACCTAAACGCCAAAATTTCAATTCTGCGTAGTGTGATTTTTCTATATTATCTGTTAAATATACAGAGACAACAAATGCGAGTGTGACATCCTCTTAATGTTACTTGTAGAGGGCACGGCAACCCGGCATATTATATACTGACGCGTTTTATCGATGAGCGACAGATATGGAATTGAATCGGTAGCTTGAGTGCAATTTTGAAAAAAAAACCACGTGTAATGCGTGTTTTTTCATAAACCACTCATGCGTGATGCGAACCGCGCAAAATATGAATTTACGAAAATTCGTAAATATGTTTTTTTTTCATACACGAGCAATACCACGTAAGTATATATAAAAAAAAAAAAATTAAAATAAAGTCTATTATATACATTTTTACATTTTTAATAACGAATTTTCTAATAGTAATATCTTTGGTCGTTTTCTATTGTCTAAAAGAATAGAGACAGAAAAGTAGATAATACCGCGTATATCAGTTATCAACTGTTTTGATAATGATATGTGACAATACCTTGTACGTTCGAATAACATCTTATAGATAGGTACTTAAATCTACTACATAATAATATATTTTCTCGTATATCATCTTCATTCTCAAAAATCTCGATATAATACCACGTATATCCTTCAAATATGTACGTATTTAAAAATATATAATAATATTTATAATTTTGTAAAAATTATACTATAAAATAATTAGAAATACTACATAAAAACATTTTTCAAATTCTTTAACTTTAAATTATATGTAATATAATTTTATTTGTAAACATATTTATGTGTCTCCTCAATAGTTTGGTATGTCTTCTTACTTACGTGGTATTGCTCGCTCGCCGATGGTACTTCAAAATTAACGTGCGTGATCACGCGTATGACATCGAATCAGCGATTTTCTCCGAGCAACATTTGCGTGATATCAGTGGACGTGATATCAACTGGTATGATATTAATTACCTATTATATTTTTTTGATCTCGTCATCTGTAGTCTATTATGGCACCGCCAAGCCTTGAATTATATTAATTAATTTAGGTTTTTTTAGTGTATTTGGTGACTGGTGAGTAGGCAAATATGGAATCGAAAAGTTTTTCATCTGAAAAAGCTGAAAGTTGACGTGCTTACAATAGAGATAATTCTGTGCTTAATAAAATTATACATAATTTTTATTCTGGTCAAAATGAATGTTTTTTTCTGTTATTTTCTGGAAGTTTGGTGATATCATTGTAATGTAGTTTAATATTAAATAAAATAAATCACGAGATACTCCAACGGTATAAAATATTCAACAAACTTAGTTTCGTTGTCAATTAATTGTCTGGTAGATAATTAAATTGGTGTAACAGCCTTCGTTTTCTCTGTCAAGAAACATATCGTCAGTTTATATGCTCTAAAATCTTTTTACTGTTTTTTGGATTATTCTATCTGTGAATATAGATCAGTCATATGGTCTCCATATCAATCAGATCATAAATCAGATCTAAATTGGAAAAGGTTCAACAAAAATGTTTACGTTTCCTCTCATTTAAATGTTCCATTCCCAGGGAAACTAACTCTTCGTATGATCCACTTCTGTCTATATTTTATTTTTAAATATTAGAACAGTGTCGAATACGTTTAGACTTATATTTTTTACATAAGCTTTTATCTGAAAATATTGACTTTCTTAAGACGTTTATCTTTCCTATACCTCCTACCCGAAATACACGGTCAAAACGTATTTAATTTAAAACGTCAAGTAACTAATTATGTAAGAAACACACCTTATGTAATAGAACTGTGAAAACTGTAAATTAACTGTAAATTGATTTGTTCATCTCACCAAACTTGTACTCGTTTAAGATTTATTGTAATATCTCACTTCGTAATCTATAGTTATATTCATGTATATTACCACTTTCATTATATTGTATTTATATATTATCATTTTCGTTGTATTGTATTTTTTACTATAATATTCATGAGCAATTGTTAAAATGTACTAATAATGTAAATAGGCATCGACCGTTTAAAATTAA
This sequence comes from Pemphigus obesinymphae, assembly GCA_025469235.1. Taxonomy (NCBI): domain Eukaryota; kingdom Metazoa; phylum Arthropoda; class Insecta; order Hemiptera; family Aphididae; genus Pemphigus; species Pemphigus obesinymphae. The sequence goes on along the minus strand of JAIPRL010003372.1, from coordinate 29,846 downwards.
AATAAATATATATATATTTTTTCTGGTTTTGAAATAACTTCTTTCAAAATATACTTGTATTAAATTTAATTAAAAAAACAAAAAACATATTTCCTACATAACTTATAAAAAAGGCTTTTAATATATAATACATATATAAGTTTATTAAACTAATTATCCATTTATTAGTCGAAAAATACGGGATTCTCCAACAATCTTGATAACAATATAATTATAATAATTCAAAAAAATTAAAAAGAAAATCTCATTCGACGTGCCTGTTTTCTAAATTGCAGGTTTCTATATTATATATTGTTTTCAGAACACAAAACAAATGCAAATTATTAAAAATACGAGTATAAGAAACATATAATATACATAATATTATATAATCAAATATAATATTTGATAATCGTAAAATCGCTAAAACCCGGGTTTTGGGCTTAAAAGAGTTTTTCCTCTATGCATTACGCACCATAGGCGGTTTTAGAGAAATTTATTTAAAAAAATATTGATAAGTATATATATTTTTTTTTCTTTTTTTGTACTTAAATATAATAAAAATGTAAATAAAAACATATAAATAATTAACGTAGTAACTTTTGCATCACTTCAAAAAATAACTTACGAAATTACCATAACGTTATTCGAAGAAATAACTACGTTACAGTAACGAGTAACACATATACGTTTCGTTACTATTCGACATTGCAAATGTTTAATCTGAGAAACTGAAAGAATTCTGCATAATTATACGGTTGTTGCGGCGTATATTTTTGTTCACAGATTGAATTTGAAAAATTATAAATACTTACCTATTATTGAAAATAACGTTGTTTTTTTTTTCTTTAATTTTTTTTTTTTTTTTTTTTGATTTTTGATTTTAAAACAAGATTTCCAGAGAATTTCCAACGTTTCGTACACCGATATCTCAAATAGTGCCGGTTTAACCCTTCAGGCGCAAATAAATATTAATAATAATTATTTATTAATTTATCAGGCAATTCGGGTTGTTTTAATATTATAAATAATACGTGAACCCTCGTTTCGTTTTCGGTATTGCGAAGAAAAACAAATTTTATTCACGAAAGCATTATATATATATATATGTAGAAAATATTATAAATCATAAACAACCTCCTCCGCCCGAACGTTTGTGTGTGGGAGGGGGGGCATGTGCGAAGTTTTCGAATCGACAATGGGCACTCCCTCATTTATGGCCGGAATGCCGTGTGAAGTCGACAGTTTTGCCTGAAAGGGTTAAGCGATTGTTTTTTAGATGGTTTTTTAATTCGAATTAATTGAGTGGATAATTCAAAGTTCTTTGTTTGAACATTGTTAAATGGAGCAAACGCGAATATGTATACAAAAATTACTCGATTGGCCAACATTTTACACGCACTTGGCCAAATTGTAATCGGGTTTTGATTTGATACCAGTTTAATATGCTCAGCGCAACGTCATTAACGCGCCCCGTTATCATATAAACATCGGAATATTGAACTGTATCTTTTAGGTTATGTTCGAATTATGATATTCTGTTATCACTAAGTGATAGTCCGAATTGTATTTATTTAGTATATCATTACTTATTACTTATTTTGTACTTAAGTTTGAATTAAAATATGAAAACATATTTTGAATTTTTTTTATATTTTATCTAAATTACAATGTTTGTTCGGCCAGTAGTATTAAGCAAGGCTGGGCATTAACGAGTTAAAAGTTAAAATTAAGTTAAAAAGTTAAGTTACTTAATGCGTTACTTTTTTTTCAGATTAACTTTTAACTTAATAAGTTACTTTTTTTTTTATTAAAATTAACGTGTTAATTTTAAGTTAACTTTAGACAAAAGTATATAAATAAATTAAGTTAAATTTTGCCCGAAGAACAAAGCAAATTTTTGAATGGGATTTTACTTTTTGGTACCTATACGCAATTTTAGTAAGTACTTAGGAAAACATGTACGTAATCGTTAAGAATCGATGTACCACTTAAGCACACGCCACGATACGTTGGCCGTTCACGAATATTGGGTTGAACCCGGTCTTTTTAACTACACGGAGGCTGGTATTTATGTCCATTCAGTATAGAAAATATATTGAAGTAGTAGGTACTGCTTATTTTACACTATATTAGTGTGAATCGAACAATAATGTAGGTATCTTGGCAGTTAGAAGTTATTTTCTGATTTCTTATTTATGCATGGGTTTTAAAATGACGTGTTGTATTTTTATTTTTACATGTACCTATACACTTTTTCAAGACGAAGGAGTCCCGAGTAGTTTTTTTGAGCGTAAAGAATAACCATCCTTTTTTACTTTTTTACGATATAATAGGTACTTATATCGAATTTTTTTCCTAATTAGGAAATTTTAACTTTTAACTAAGTTAAGTTACTTTTTTTTTCAAAGTTAACTTTTAACTTTAAAAGTTAATAAAAAATATACGGGTAACTTTTAATTTAACTTAGCTTATATTATTTTCAATTAACTTAACATAACGAGTTAAAAAATATCGTTAACTTGCCCAGCCTTGGTATTAAGTAACCACGCTAGGAGTTTAAAAGGTGATTTCCACAAGAGATATCTTGGAAAAATAAATTTAATAAATAATAATGATCTTTATATATTACTTAAAGATACTAATACACTATAGACAACTGATTTAGACTTAGTTCCTTCAGTAACATATCCTGACATTTTTAATTACCTTGTACTAACAATAAGTGCTTACACATTAGACGAATTTAAAGCCTATAAAAGCTTAGAAGCTTAGTAGTTAATGAGAAAGTGCTGAGGTAATTGTTGAGGTAAGGTTTAAATAATTAAGTTTTTTATAATTATTTAATGTTTAATATTTTATTATATGCTATGTAAGTTAGTCATTCACAACGATTAAACGAAGGTAAATTATTACCTTGGCTTATAGTAAAATAATGTGGAGAAGTTGAAGTAGCTCATTGTACTTGCATTGCTGGTCTAGGTGAATGTTGTTCTCATGTTGCAGCTTTATTATTATATTTAGAATATGCTTTTATAAAAAAAAAAAAAGTCTACTAAATCTGTTACGGATGTATCTGCATACTGGATAACACCTACTAACCAACAAGCTTTACCTAGTAAAATTAAAGATATTAACTTTAACCGCCAAAATAATATGATAATTGGTCAACTTCCTAAACAAAAATCCAAGGCAAAATATATTAATAAATTACCTAAAACATTAAATGATAATAATCAGACATTTCATAATTTCTTGTCTAAACTACAGGCCGTCAATAGCAAAGCAAGCATTTTAAAAGTAATATCACCACACAATTTGGCATTTATTGAAAATAATTTTCCGATGAAACTTACTAATATGTACAAAGATGATTATGCTGTCCTTAGTAGAGAAGAATTAGTAGCTATAGGTCATGACCTAAACTTTTCTTTAACTGAACAAAATTGTAAGGAAATAGTGAGCTCAACGAGAGCTCAATCTAAATCTAAGTACTTTTACAGAACTGGACGCACTACGGCTTCAAAAACCAAAAATGTTTGTTGTGTACACCCAAATACAGCACATAAAAACCGGCATTTTTAAATACAAAGGAATATAAACTTAATCATAAAACTTATAAAACTATAATTTTCATTAATTTGTTGGACTACCAGATAGTGATAAAAAATATTTGATAAGGATATACTATCAACACTAAAATGATCAATATTGTAAACGGCGGAGTTTTGATAAGACCCTATAAGGATACGTTATAACGTACGTTATATTTGTACGCCAATAATGTTCAACCGTATGTTATGTTGTCGTATATTACAAATTACATATTACATTTTTACAAATGATCATTTACGAATATTTTGGGATGATAATTTGACGTTTAAAACCCTCCTCTCCCTCCACGCCAATGTACGTTTTAATGATATTAAAACAATACAATATGCATATCGTTTAACTTTAACTATATTTTACAGTGTAAGTACGTATTATATATTCACATGTACGCAAAGTCGTGGCTAAATATCCAAATATCTATCTACTGACGGCGGTATTTACGTTTTCGTTCAGTTCATGGGATAAAAACAGAAATCGTGACGTCAACTGCCGAGGATTTTCAAACGTAGACAAATGAGCGTATAATCCGTAATTTCATCGTCAGATGACGTAGTATACATGCGCGGTTCGAATTGTTGACATATCCAGATATTTATGCACGCGTAAAGTAAAACATCGTCTTTGCCTATATAGACAGACTTGTGTACGATTTGAAACATTAAAGTTTAATAATATTATATTATTTAAAAATACTGCGCGTGTTAATGAATTTTTTTTTGTTTTTCAATTTGTCGAGCGAGACCACCCACGGTTCGAAATCGTACGTCGAAGACTACGGTAGGTTTTTAGAAACGATTTGAAACCGACGTTAAAAATATCATTTGATTTTCGACTGACCGCACGTATGTCGGGTGGAAAAAAAATCGTTTTCGGTCGGTTATTATTACTATTGTTGCATAACAATAGGACGTTAATATGAACAAAGAAAAAATCCGTATAAGGTACGTTTAATTAATAGTATATATGATGATGTACCTATATATTATATATTACAGGTCCACGAAAAATAAATTATAGTCTAAATGTATTATTTTTTCTATCCGTTCGTCGTACATGGTACTAGATAGGTACATGTTTTTAAATTTATTACATCCAAAATAGCCGGTCACCCAAGTTTTTCGAGAAATAATGCCGTTATTTAAATAATTTTGAAAATATTCCGCTTGCCTGGCAGTCGCTTTCCAGAAGATAGTTCTTCGCCTCCTAAAGTTTTTCTAACAAATAGGTTGACAAATTAGGTAGGTCCTCCAAAAATATATCGAACTCGTTGTTCTCGGATTTTCGAGTGTAACGCGTTTCACGCGTAACATCACAAATTTAATCGCAATTCGTAATAATCGGCGACCAAAGATATTTGTGAAATCGCGGCCCCTAAAGTAAAAAACTCCGGTTTTTTCGATTTTGACTTTTTTGTACATTCATATTAAGTTTTCAATGGTGCATGTTTAGAGCTATAAATTATTTGAATTCGACTAATAATGAATGAGATACACAAAGCAAAAAGGTTCTATATGTCTTTGAATTTCTAAAATTTATAAAGTTTGGTTTTATATTATATAGAAACGGTTTACTCTTAATATTTTATTTGAGAGAAAAAAGGTTTTATAAATAATGACGAATAATTTATTTTTAGTAAATAAAGTATATAAAATAATTCTTAAATTGTAATACGTCGTACGTAGGTATGAATCTATTGACTTCACGGAAAAAAGCGATTTACTAAATTTTGCATATTATATATTTTATTTTAAGATGTTCATCTCACTATAATCGAAATTATAAAATTGATTATAGATTGAAAATATTCTATCTATTAAATTTTAAATACATTGAGAGTCAAACAGTTCTTTATATAGAACCATTTTACTCTAAATGTTTTTCTTTTAATTTCAATGAATTTTTTTAGTTACACATAGGTAATATATTTCATGTTATATTGTTAAAGAAAATATGGTTGATTTTTTGATTTAGACTACTAGATTTGTTCTACGTGATGAAAAAATATTTACAATCAAACCTTAAAAACGTTCTCCTAAGTAATTGCATATTTGGACATAAAACCTTTTTATTCTAAAGCCACGAAATAATATGGTTAATTAATTAATTAATTAAAAAATATTCCACTTACGGCAGAATAAGGCGTTCATTTTCTAGACCATCACCCCTAAACTATTTCCGATGAATAAGTTAATGAAATATGTAATCCATAAATGTATCAAATTTACTATTCACGAGTTTTTATAAAAACTCGAACCTCGCTCGACTGTGACAGGTAGGTTTCACAGAACGTCACAACTATAAATTACAATTTTCAAAATGCTACGAAAATTACGATTTAATTTCCATTTACCGTTAAATTTAATATATATGTTATAGGTATAATATAGGTGCATATAATAAGTACCTACCAAACATTTACGTAATAAATTGGTCGGATTTATCGTTTTTGGGATTTTTATTTAACTGTTATGGGTCAGGTGGAAATTACATCGACTGTTCGATAAATCATCTTTAGTTATACCTATGATAAAAGATCACTATCAAGTGTATAAATTTAATTAAAATGATAAAAAATCCAATAGAATATTTGATACGTTGATTTGAAATTAATTACTAAGATATATATAGACTATATAGTATTGTGCGAGTACTTTCGCTGTTCTCGGGTTTTCATATTTAAATCTACGATTAACCCGTAAAACCATCATAGAAATCGAATACGGACTCGTCACAGAATATATTATATTAATAAATTACACAATTTCGTTAGATATTCAGATTTATAATCTATAGGTAGGTATATAGGTAAGTAAATACTCGGTACAATAAGTCGTTCAAACGAACGAAAAAAAAATTATAATAAATATTAAAAAATAACCAATTATAACGACGAGAAACGACGTATGTGTTGCGATTTCGTCCGCATACCTAAAATATCGGATAAACACTCGTTATCATTAAATTTAAATAAAAACGAAGAAAAAAGCAGAAAGACATTCGAAAATTAAGTTTTTGTCATTAAATAATGCATACCTAATAATAGTGAAAAACGTAAATGAAAAAAAAATGCAAAAACCAAAAAAGAACGTGAGAATTCCGGGAGCTTGCTGGAGATTTATATCGAACCCTACGGAACTACACGGCTTTTATCTAACGATAATGACCTATCTGACCGATATGAATAACCGTATATACGATACTTTGGGCTTATAAATTACGATAGAGGACATGATGGGTGGCAATCTATCGTCACCTGATCGATCGAGTACCTACCGAACGTATATCTACGTGAACGAAAAAGAACATGAAAATCATCCGGTCCGGGATTAACGAAGCCGAGGTCCGAGTCGTTGTAAGACGTCGGCACGGCCACAAAAGCCTTTTTCGGAATCACATTTTTCTTCTTGGTGTCGAAAGCTCGGAGTAAAGTCGTGGACTTAAAATTTTGACGGACCGCAGAAAAATGTTATAGCATTATTTACGATTTTATTTTATCAAACTCCCGACGGGTGTGTGTTGTACTATCATTAGGTACAAAATAATTGAATTAGGTCGCTGTGTGTTTAGATATAGCTAGTAAACAGCACATATAAGAATAAATGCAATCACATCATTATCGCATGTCATTTTTGGCTATGCGTTAAAAGTGAATAACCCATTGCTGAGTGAAAAAACAATGACAATTTTAATTAAATTTTTAATAACGCATATTCATGTGAAAAACATTTTTCATTTTTCACAGCTATTAAAACTGGATACTGCAGGTCTACCGGTCTCAGCTTGAAATAAGTAAAGCTCCCATATTTAAAGTTAAGCTTTCCTATTTTCGCGATATACCGGTATTATTATTATTATTATTTTTTTGTATGGAATTAAAATTACACATTCTTTGGGAGTATACAATTATTTATTCAAATAAGTTACCGATCGAATACAATGCAGCCGAAGAATACGCGCTCGACAACGAATACTATTTATAGCTATATATAGCTGGTACTTATAGTTCAATCTGGATCGGTGGTTGAATTGGAAAAAAAAAATAAGGACGGACTCTGAGTTTAGTTCAAAAATCAGCGTTCCGGGACATATTAGAGAAAAAGTAAGCAGTGGAGGACTTCATCCCCCACACCCCTTATCCAAAGATTCTTAACCAGGGGAGACGTTTAAAAAAACATTTTAGATTATTATAGAACATGAACGAGTAGAAAAATCCAAAATATTTTTACATCATTGTTGGGTTACAGGGTTACATATTTTCAAGATAGCATATAGTTTAAACGTTCTTCTTTCAAAATAATTTAACACTTTTCCTTTTAAATGAATAATCGAGGAAGTTTTGTAGATGTAGACCGAAATGAAGTTTATCGGTGTCGCATTGATTTCGCCATCCTTTCAAGCTTTTGCCATTAACGGATAATGAAGATTATTTATTACCTATATGATATATAGGTACCGTTGATTATATATAATCAATGATGATACCAATATGATTTATAAGATCAACTATTCAACATTTTATATCATGATTTTTATCTAAAATCAATTATGTGATAAGGACAAAAAACATTCGTTTTCGTAATTTCACGATTTTTCAAAAAAAAAAAAAAAAATATAATTTTTAAAAATGTTAAATAAAAATTAAAACAAATATTGCGTTCCTTGCGTTCCTTGATAAATAAATTAAGGGGTACGCTGTTCAACATAGAAAAAATGAAGAGTAGCTCCGTCCCCCTGCGTCCCTCCCCAAATCCACCACTGAATTCTGGATGGTATATATAGTAGGTACTCGTGATTTAATTACCTATCAACACTTACCTATTTAAACTTTAAGCCGATATAATCGAATTCGAGTTATGTTCTATACGAGTATTAATAAATCTAATAAAATAAGATCATAAGTATATATATATATATATATATATATTATCTCCTCGAGAAAGAACCAAATTTTGAAACAACTTTCATTTGGATCTACCGGTATAAAATGATACGTCTATACGAACGGCCGGAATATAGTTAAACCGAAAAGCCGATTTCCACATCTTGTAATCTTTAAGTAAGTTTTGATACGTCTTAAGTTTAAGAAAGTTCTCTCGGTCGTTTCGCAATCGATATATACTGATATAGATACTAGATAGCTCACTGAAATGTATGAAATTTCTTTTGTGTCTGAGTAAAATCTACAATCGTTTACTCGCAGCGTATATTTGACGGTCTTCGCGTCTGATCTGTTATTATATTATAATCATTTATGTTTCCGCATAGCGATATCTCTGCTTTTAATATACGAGTACCTATCTATATATATATATATATGTACGATAAAATAGCCATTATATAATTGCACATATTCATTTGACGATCCTTATTTAGATTAAATACCGTTCTGAAATCAGTGCTACCAAGCCGTAGAAAACTTTTTTACACCATGAAAAAGTGCACACAAAAACCATATAGTTCGTTGTCACAAAATCTATGTATATGTACGTATGCACATATATATATATATATGCATACATGTATTGTATATAACCATAATATAATAAAGTTAACTTATCATTGATTAGCGTCCACGAGATTTGTTAATGAAATCTATAATGATTCTATTTATATAATGTGTGTTTATTTTAATTTTTTTTTTATGTACGTATAGGTATACGCTTTTATTGGGTGGCAGAACTAGTAATAAAATAAGAGCTGTGTTCTGGTACAGAAATTGTTGATAGGAAATTCGATTTAAATTGCACTTTATAGAAATATATATATTTATTTTTTCTTAGCATTTTTCAAAAGCGGAAAGAAAAATTAACGTTTATAAGGGAAATATCGCGAAAAGTTGTAATAAATTAGAAAATGACAAATATAAACCATGCATAGATACTGATACAAGTGATTGATACACAAATGTACAATACGTATTACTACCAAAAAATACCGAAAACTATATAATAAATCAGAAAATTGAAGTTTATACCAAATATTTATTATAGCACTTTGTACATTGACATTGTAATTTTTATTAACCATTTAAATTTTTATAGTAATACTCATGTTATATACACCGAAGCGTGGCTTAAAATTGTTTTAATATGGGAAATAACGTAGATTATATATGAATATTATCTAATATTTTATCTATAATAATATATATATATATAATGACCGGTTTTTTTTTTAATTGAATAGTAATGTGTATTTTTTCATAATCAGTATTAAACTTGTATTTGTTATTTACTTTTATAATGAAAAAATGAAAATAAAAATTATCCCAGATTTATTTTTAGGGTGTTATACTATATAAATATTATAAATTTAAAAATTTACAGTCAAATTGACAAAACCATGTTTATTGCTTTAATAATATTTATACGATTATGATAAAAAATATTATCATTTTGACAAAATATCGTTAATGTTACAAATCGTGGATATATATATTGGTGACAAATACAATTAAAAATTTTAACTGTATTTTTTTCAGTTTAAGTTAAGGTTAATTAAGCCCATTAGCTTGCATTTAAAATTTAATAGTTAACAAAAAATTAGTTAAAAACAGTAACTTAATTCGATTAAATAAAAGTTTATATATAATTTTTTATTAAAAATACATATGAGACCTAAAAATTTTGACTTTTTTTAAATGAATTTCCCTACATTCTTTTATTTAAAATATTAACTATGTATAAGTGTCGGTTTAATAATAATTTTTTATAAATATTATAAGCTACGTTAAATAAAATATAAAATATTTATGTATATTATTTTGAAAAATAATCTGTTTACAAAGGTAGTTGTATCTCATCTAATTCATTATTTTTTTCATTAACTGATTACCTAACTTAATTATGTAATAGTTTAAATACCCATTGTTTTAACTTAATATTATACAGTTAACTTTCATAATCATCCACTTAAAAGAAGTTAGGACATTGACAACGATTTTCATACATTTTTATTTATTTTATAATTTAATAATATACATTATATATATATACCTATATGTAAATTTAAATATAATAAAAGAGAAACTAATCTTTTATCCCCATTAAATTAATGTATATATTATGAATATTTCATAGAGTTAATTTGGTGAATTCAATTTATAAGTTTTCAAACCATATATATTATGTATTGTATATAATATAACTTATGAATTAAGTTCTCCAAATGAAATCTATAAAATATTCATGTTGTAACGATACGAGGTAGTGATGAATTGGGCCAAATTACAATTATTTAAAAAGTGTATAAATTGATTTCTGACCAATGTAAATTATTTTATCTTATCGTATAATGGTGACCGTGTATTGATAAATACTCTTATATTATTACCGATAGCAAAATATTCAAAAAAAGCAATGGAAAACTGTCCTGGGAATTTGTTTAAAAAATATGCTTTCGACATTTATATTTCATACACTCTTAGTTTATATGTTTCTTATTATCCTTATAATATTTAAAGTATAACAAAAAAGTACTAAGACAAACTCTGAAACATGTGTCTACCGAAATCAATTATTCTGAAAATATTAGTGATAGAAAATCAAAGTTATCACATTCTAAATATTTTAATAACGTAATAGCATTTTAAATATTTAAATTATCGTACTGAAATTGGTTTACAAGTTATTTTATCTGACAGTAATAATTACAGATACAATGTACATAATTATATTATATTTAGAATTATTTTATAGAAATAAATTATTTATCATTGCTTTGGAATTTAACAAATACAAAATGTTTTACATTATAAAACAATAAATACTTTCAAACAATTGGAAAACGCTAAATTTCGTATTTACAATAAAAGTGGACAAAATAAATTTACTAGAAACATAAACATATCGAAATACTGTATCCGAAATAATAACGAGTGTCATTTAAGAAAATGCGAGTTGTTTTGCGAATGCGCCTTCTGAAAGGGTTGATCATTTTACAATTATTTGAAAATTTGAATTTCAATATTATCTGGCTCCAGCCAAAAATTTAATTTCAATCCGTGATAACTGGGCAAAAATATTTTACGTTACCTAAAAAAAAAAAAAAAAAGATATCAAAATTCCAATAAAACTTTGTATTAAATTAATTCATTTTTATAAATTTAAATAAAATAATAAAATCGTATTGTATTTAAAAGCAAGACTGCGGATGCCTTGCAATATAATCTCGGTCTTGGTCTTTGGTATTGCATTCAATGTATCTCTCGGTATTGGTTTTGGTATTTCACACGAGTTTTTTTTTCAGTTATGCTACTATACAGTCATAGTAAAATGTTGATCATAGTTTCGGTAGTATTAGTATAGCGTCTGTCATTTACTGCAAAAACCAAGACAGATTTATACATCCATCAAATAGGTTACATAGATTTAACAAAATGTACGATCGATCACGATATGTGTATTATAGTATTTTATGGTTTTCACGGATATTCTGCGAAGTAAATTCGAAATCGAGCCGAGGCAAAACACAAAACATTATCTTCTTCTTCTTCTAATTCACTTCCAACTATTTGGTCCTCAATTTTCTACCAAATTTCGTCCTCGACTTCCACAGAACTCGATTTACCGCATCCTCTTGACTTATACTCGCTTACCTTATATCACTCTCTAGAATATCCTCCACTCCTTTTTCGGTCTTCCTCGTAACCTATTTCCTTTAATTTAAATCCCCTTACTCATCTTTACCGCGTCTATTTCTTCCCTCCCTAAAACGCTGTTTTATTCATTTCGTCACTATATCGAAGCTACTCCAATTTTAATTTATAATTTTATTCTCTCCGGTCACACCACTTCTCCGTCTTAATGTTCACATTTCTGCCACACTCATACTATATATTATAACTTCCTGAAAATCGCCATTCTTCTTATGAACACATCCTTAATACTCGAACCTCTCAATACTATATATTATCTGCAAACAACACGAACCATGGTACTTCACACTGTATATCCACTTTGTCCATTAACCCTTTGAGTGCTATGGACGAGCATACTCGTCAAGACGATGGCGCAATATCACGGCCTGTGGACGAGTATAATATTTGTCAAGGTATATAAAACTTTATCTATTCGTTCCATATACGTGAAATATATATCAATCGATGGACAACGAAATTTCAAATTTTTTCAAAAAAATTAAAAAAATTTAATTACGATTTGTTCCATGATGTATAAATCGATATTTTCATTTTATTTTTTATCACGGGTTCTCAATAGGTTTTCTCATTGTTGGTGATATAAGAATAGCGGGCAAATTTTACGTTTCACGATTCGAGTTTAAAATCATTATTATTTATAGAAAAAGTGTGTTTAACCAATTATATTCCAATAATGTGATACGTCGTTATTTCATTCGGATTTACGGATTATCCGATAATCGTGACATTTTGAGAACCACTGGCCGCAAAAATTGAAAAGTGAAGTATCTCGGTCAATATCGACTTTTTTTTTTATTTCCGTTATCAATTAATGACCTTGAATATGATTTCGAAAATGTTGAGAGTACTTATTTAAAAACTGGAAATAAAAAATATAAACAGTTTACGCAGTCCTGGAGGCGGTAACGATGCAAACAAACAATGTACCACCGAAATGGTTAATAGGGTAAAGAAAGGCTAGGACTCAAAGTGCAAAACTCCGGTGCACACCTCAAACGACTGTATGGAACGCTCGGTTTCTCCACACGAACTCCTTACTCTTATGTCCCTGCACATACACGTTCCAAACGACATCCGCGTACACCATTGATACCCACTCTTCGTCAATGCCCCTTTTTAAGACCTGTGCATAAGCTAAGGGACCCTATGATCCGCCTTTTCTAGATCAATAACTAGACCATGCGCAACTTCTTCTTTTCTTTTCGTTTCCCAATTGAAACCGTCTCCGCTACGAAATCGTAAACACGAAACACGTGATTTACAATATTTCACGCGACCACATGCATTCGCCATGTTTTGGGGATACCCCGTATTACCGTAGTGTACGTGTTGTATATTATTATTATTATTATTATTATTATTATTATAAATTACATTGTAATGCCGTGCACAACGCGTTTTCATCGGCCCCGGACACGCGGACATCACGCACCCTTTCTGCCGGCGTACACGGGACACGCGCGGGCGCTCGCATCAATTAGCAATTAATTAAATTACAGTTTTATAACATAAATCAATTTCTTCACGTATCATTAATAATCTGTTGTGCTAGGCTGACCCCATCGTCGACGGCCCTCCCCCCGAGTCCCTCCGGCGCCCCAACAAAAAAACCCCGTCCTCTCGGCATCCACACGGCGATAACGGCCGAGCTCCACCCGGCGCTCCGTTTATCGGTCGCAAAGGACTGGGGAAAACGAGAGCTGCGCATATATATATATATATATGTATAGCATCATCGAGCTCGTCCGTCCGCATGCGAACCCGAACACTTGCGCTCCACTCTATATACCGTACGTATTAATTATATTCGTTATGTTTTTTTTTTTTTTTTTTTTTACGATTTTTCTCTTCGTTCCGTATCGGGAAAAAATTGCCAGATAAACCGGAAAAAATTGCCATACTATCAGGGGGGTGGGGAATTTACGGTTACAAATTGCCTAAATCTGTAAATCATCTGTCCAGATTTGGATGTAGGTCTATTGGCCCCTTCGGTTACCTCGGACGAAAAAATATTGTTTTTTTTTTTTTTTTTACCAATTTCGTATTAAAAGAAAAGGTAAACAATGTATTCCGTCAAACGATCCTTAGTAATTATTATTCTGGATTTTATTTGTATTTTCAAAAAGTATGTCAATCATTAACTGATCCTGCGGCCGACATATACCAAACAAACCTAAAATTAATATTTAAATCTGTTAAACGGTACATTTTTAATTTGTCTCGTTTACAAATTTTAAAAAGTGGACTTATCTTGAATTGGTAGTGATAATAGGAAGGGTTATAGATAGGTTTTTTTTTTAAATTTAAATTATAAGAGCTAAAATTCGAAATATTTTTAAATATATATATGTATATTTAAATATATTTAAAGTTCGATATTCTGAATACGATTATTTCGTTGTACATTTACTCAAAATTAAAGTATTTTTAACATGTACAAGTAACAAATGAGTTATACGGAATATTGAATGTATAGTTCGAAGTCGAGAATTTGACGGGTCTAAATCATGTGTAAGTACATATTATATATATATAATATGGGGTCTTTGTACCATCTCGAATTTTTTTTAACTTGTGAGGTATGGGACAAATTTTAAAAAAAAAACAATTTAAATCGTTACAAATGAGCTATATAATTATATATAGGTACAGTATGTAAATTAATTGAAAAGTTGGTAGCCCTAATTTTTGATATAATGTGAATATTCCACCGTATTTTTTAAATAAAATATATGACAATGGCCTCAGTTTTTGCATGATTTGCAAAAAAAAAAAATATATTAAAATTGATTTTTTTGATTTTTTTCAAAAAGTATTTTTGAAAAATTTAAAAATAGCCATTTTATAGAGTTACTTATCGGTTATATTGAGAAAAAATGTTGTTGTGTTTTGTTGAATTTTGAATAAATAGGAGCAATTTATAATTTCAAAAATATTGCAAAACTGTACGTTTTTCACACTTTTTAATACTGGTATAGATTTATAATATCGCAATAATTTTCCGTATTTCTGAAATTACGAATTACTCTCATTCGTTCAAAATTGAACCGAATGCAATAAAAAAAAAAAAAAATGTCCGTATTTTTTCTATTAGAAACTGTATAAAATAGCTACTTTCAAATTTTTCAAAAAAAAAAAATAAATAAATAAAAAAAAAATGTTCACGATTTTTGAAACGTTTATTTTTGTAAATCGTGCAAAAACACAGGCTACATCAGTCGTACGATTTGTTTAAAATAATAGCCGTGATATATTCGCACCGTATCGATAATAATTAGGGCTATACCTACTAGCCGACTTCCTAATTAATTCTGTAGTATAATGCAATTATTATTACGTATTCAATTTTTCCGTGTATAATCGGCCGGCTGAACTAGGGTGCTTGGGAGTGACACCTGTGTACCTGTGATGTATAGGTTGTACTCGTTATTCTGTATAGTCTGCACGTGCATACGACACGTATACGAAATATATACAAAACACTGAATAGTGTTATATATAGGGCACGTATAAAGTGCCGAGGTAAGTACCACGTACAAAAAGTCCAAATTTCAAGAGGATGGTTAAAGACATATACTCGTATATACCAGCTATACCTACTTGTTTCTTACCGGAAAGTCAGTAAATCTAGACGGATAGTATATTTACAATGTATAGGCGCACGCACATTATGTATAATGTATTGTAAAATTTACCACGTACGACATTCATATATACATAAATACATAATAACAATATATTGTGTACAAACTGTCTAGAAAGTTATACTAGAAAGTAGAAATTTTTCGAAAGTGCATACTGAAATAACTATACACATATCATGATAATATATATATATATATATATTATGTATAGTTTTATGTACGCAAAAGTTTTCTAATTTTTTTTTATACTTGTCGTGTGTAATGGTCGGCCCATTATACTCGCGTGTTAATCCGTTTTCGTGCCAAATTTTTGTAGAAACAATAATTTTAGAACAGGCATATTATTCGTTAACTTGGTTTCTTTTTAACACTCGTCTATAAACGGACGCAACGGATCACGCAATATAGGGTAGAAAACGTTTAGTTTTTTTCAATTCATTTCATACCTCTTATGCCAATATATCGTCTAAATATGAACAAAGTTTTGTCAGACACTCGGAACGTTAAAATTTCGTTAAGATACACTGAGCACATACATAATATGGACGGCACCATTAACAAAGAAAGTGTTGTGCATAAAAAATACTTTAAATTTTCAAAATCACTTGAATTGATTTCACGAAAAATGCGCTTGATAAAAATATTGGTAGTTCTTGAATTCGATAAATATATTTGTAACCTAACTTGTTCAAATAGCAATAACGATATGAAGTCAAAGAAAGGACGGCTAAATGAGTATTTTCAATTTTACTTATATTTAAAAATTAATTAATTACACGATACACTTTCATATATATATTCATTAAATGATTAATTTTATTGTTTTATTTCTCTGTCAACAATTAATTATACTTTATTAAGGAAATTTACGATTTTAAGTTGGTAATCCTAGTGAAAAAATAAAACACACGATTTATATTGACATATCAATTGTTGGAAGGTGGCCAATATATGTCATTGGAACTTTTGTTTATTCGTTAGATTTAAAAATAGTAGCGGAACATAAGAATTGTGTAAGAGAAGTAATTTTTCG
Source organism: Pemphigus obesinymphae (assembly GCA_025469235.1). Classification (NCBI taxonomy): domain Eukaryota; kingdom Metazoa; phylum Arthropoda; class Insecta; order Hemiptera; family Aphididae; genus Pemphigus; species Pemphigus obesinymphae. The sequence continues at coordinate 12,916 of JAIPRL010003372.1, read as the reverse complement.
GGATATTGAGCTATATAAAAAAAAAAAAGAAAAAAGAAAATTTAATGTTTTTATTAGTGAAGACTGATGGGCATATCGAGGCAAGAGCTACGACCAATATCACGTGAGTCGTTGACTCGTATCGGTCTTGCATGCAAGAGTCTTGCAAGAGTCTTGTTTTTTTTCCATTCAACTCATAGTTGATAATGTTCGATAAGTCATTTACACGAATACATTAGCTTATACTCGTACTCGCTTACGAACCCAAGAATAATACTAAGATTGACATATCGAGATCGAGACATAGACTGTTTGTCTAAGAAATGCTCAGATTTTTTGAAAAAAATTTTAATAAAATACTCGTAAAAATAATAATTAATAAATAATATTGATCGTTACATTTAATGGAGAGAATGGATGATTCGTAAGATATTTTTGCAATAAAATCCATCTCTGATCCGAACAAAGGGTTTTTATTTATTTATTTAATTATTTATTGTTATTGTATTAGTTTTGGGTCTAAATATATATATATATATATAATACGGTAACGCGTTAATTGGTTAATGGGAAATTGATACACAACGGAAATAATGTTTCACATAATGTACGACCCTTTTTGCGCATAAATATGCCATTAAGCAATATCGATTTATAATAATGGGTAGTTAACTTCATCGTTTTAATGTTTAAACGTACAATATTTTGTTCTATATTTTTGAATAAATATATAGTCGATTATCCACCGGACTTTAAAACGCGTATAAAATTAATCGATTGTATAGTATTACGAAAAGCTAATAGGTATAGGTGTTTAGTGGAAAATCGCATGGTACACTATCGCAACAGACATTTCATCTTTCTTCCGAGACTATTTCTTCGACGTTTTCGCGATTTTGAGCATTTCATCAAACGCTGCGTAATATTTATACGCGGGCGGCCCCCGTTAATAATTTAACGTTTTATACGTCAGAAACTTGGATTGATCGCATAATTAAAAATTCATGTTTTACAAACAGCGAATAGACTACATAAAGAGCGAACAAATAAAAGGACCGATGTTTGGAAGGGGGCGTGGACGGGGGGCTCGAGGTGGGAAATTCATTTCGCTTAAATTCTATAAACACTAGTTATTTTATGTATATAATAATAATATATTATATATTTCATTATATTTTGGTGTATATATATTTATAATATTGTATATATATATATATATATATTGACAGCGACTTCCCTCTCGACTTCAACCAGTGACTCCCACACTTTTTCTATCCGGAAAACCGTATCGCGCGATAAGTTTTTTGACGGGGTTTTTTTTTATATAATCTACAAGGTCCAACGCCCAAGAAAAATACCGACCGAAAGTTTTCGAGAAAATCGGCGGGCACTTCAGCGAAAAGTTTCGGGTTCGGAAAAACTTTGGTTTTATCGAAGTTAATCAATCAGTCTCCCCGAGAGCAGCACAGGGGTGAATTATATACATTTTGCATTTTTTCTTTTTTTTTTTACTTTCTCCTTCGTTCCTGACGCGGCCGACCGCGACTTCTGTATATCGAGAGGCGATAGTGAAGTGTTCCCCACAGATTTACATTAGTTTGAAATGTCGCGGGTAATGTAATATATAATACGCGTCGTTATATAACACAATGTCAGCACTTAAAAATTAGCGAATATTCATGGGCCGGGTTTTACGTAAAAAGCTTTGAATAAAATCTGTTTGAAACGCTACACTAATATATTAAGTATGCCAATATAATATTGCTAATAACTACCACTAACTATATTTACAACAATAAAAGGGTTTACTCACATTATATTTTCTAGAGACATTACTGAATACGGCTGTAAAATTTGAATTTTGATAAGGTAAAACAAAAAGTGATAACATAGGTGCGATTGTTATCAGATACTTGCAGTGATTAACAATAAAATTCATATCAATATATTGATAATAATAATACACGGTTAGAAAAATATAAACACGTAAGTAAATAAGGCACATAGTAATAATAGTGATAAGAACCAAAAGTGATTTATATACGAGTGTATTATTATTTAGTATAAGACAATAATTATTTAGCGGAATAATATTGAATTATCATAAAATTAATTATCCGACGTTTTATATTATTCGATAAAAATAGCTACTTAGTGGAGACCGGGACAAGTTGACGAATTTGGTCTTAAGGATTTATTACGAAATCTATCACTAATTTTTATAACAACTTAAGAACATATCAATATATTGATATGAATTTTATTTTTAATCACTGCAAGTATCTGATAACAATCGCACCTATGTTATCACTTTTTAGTTAACCTTATCAAAATTAAAATTTTACATTTTTTTATTAATTATAATACTTGTAATTTGTAATGTAAATTGGGACAAGTTGACTGGGGCAAGTTGACGAATCTGCCTAAAATTTTGTAATAAAGTGTTACACTATGATTTATGTACCTATTAGGACAATATAATGGTTAAAAATTATGTAAAGTAGACGGATAGGAAATCGTAATATATAATAATATATGTTTTATTTTGTTTTTTCTGGTCAAATTTGTACCTAGATATTAAAGATTTTTTTTTTTCATAAAGATTTAATATTTGTTTTAATTTCATTTTATCTAACATTAAATAAAGTATTTATTAATTACTGTATTGTAAAATTTTTATTTTTTCATTATAAGAAATATACCATATCAACTTGCCCCATTGAAATATAAACTTGCCCCGGAGCCGGGGAAGTTGACAAAATTGGCTAATCTATTAGATTATGAATAAATGAAAAAATACCAAATATTAAGAAAATAAAAATTTACCAATTATTCATAGTATACCAAAGAATATTTGTGTAAAATTTTAAGTGTTTTTATCTACTAGTTATGGTAGGACAGTTGTTGACACCTTAAGGTCGTCAAATTTTAATAAATATCAGTTGGTTAATAATTTTACTTGTATAACCGTATTTTAAGATGATTTTATGTTTTGTAATGATTGTATATTATATTTTCAAACTTATTTCACGTGATAGCAACGAGGATTTAAAAAATTTCTCCCTCCGAATATCTATTGGTTGACAGTATTATGTACTGGCATAGGTATCGTACTCAGTCACATCAGACTAGTGGCTTGGAAGTTGCAATAATTGCATATTTTATTTTTATTTTTTTTTGATAAAATTTAGAATGTCCTATGTAAGATACAAGTTTTTTTCACAAGTCCCTAATGTCATATATGAAATTTTTTTTACTAATTTTTGTATATTGATCGTTTTCAAAGCTACTTTGCTAACTTACAGTTTCAAATGCTTTTTTCAAGTATATTTTCATATATAAATCGAAAAAACATATTTCCTTAATTGTTCTTTTATTTTTAATTTGCTCAACACAAATTTCTAAAATTATAATTGCAGTTATTGAAAATGTGTAGGATGGAGACGACTGGAATTTGTTTGTCTTGATAATTGACTCGAGAAATTCCCTACTTTTATCAATAAATATGACGTATCAACAAACATGAAAATGTACTAATCGCCCAATGTACATTATGATTTTATTTTAGTGTTCTGTCACCACAGTCATCTACATATTTTGTGCGATTGATGGTAAACACCTACTCACGTATTTTTGAATCAATTTAGAAATGCCTTAAGTAAAATTTTGAAAATACAAAAAAAAATATTTTATTATTTGTATTTCCCAATTTAAATTAATTAGTCCATTATGTACAATAATACTTAAATTTTCACACAGTTTGATGTGTATAGCTGACCTAAAAAATACCTACAGTTTATGTGTATCAACATAAGATACCAAAATAATATAAAATTTGAAAATAAAAATGAAAATTAATTTTTTTAAATGAAATTTAGAAAAGTTCCAAATATTTTATTGACGATTTTATTGTACATATTATTTATTTTTAGTGCTATTAATGGAATACGTATATTTTACGACAGTCCTTTTTTGAAAATTTCATGTTATAGTTAAAATATATTTTTTGTCGATTATAAAAATGATACATAGTATGCCAACTTTCTTATTTTAACTACTGTGGAAACTATAAGATAAATATAACTTAGGTACCTATATTTAATGCATAGTTGAAATTAAACCGTGCATTTATTATGATTTCCATTTTCCTATTTGCTAGTTATTTTTCTTAATGATTTTTATTTCGTAACAGTAAGAATTTGTTAAATATTCAAAATTTATAATATATTATAAATTACAAATAAAGTGTGCAATAATTTTTACGTTTTATTGTATATTGTTGAGTTAGTGTTCAGTAGTAAACTGATTTAACAGATTCTAAGCGGAGCGAGGAATATATTGGTTTTACATTGATGTGTTTTTTTATGTTTATAGAAATATCTACTAGAAGAAATCTTTGGATTATTACCACATTACACATTTTCCAGTTACAAATTGAGTCTAGTTAGTATTTTAAAGGAGTAATTTAAGAAGTCGATTTCCTCAATAGTTTTTTTAATGCGTCAGAAAAAACTATTGAAAATTACAAAAAATATGCGATTTCGTCAAAAACGATTATAGTTACTTCTCTGTAACTTCGAAAATAATTATACGAGAGTCATGGCATTTCCAATAAATATGTAATGTTGTACCCACATAACTTGTACAAAAAAATTTCAAACGTATTTAGGGTTATTTAAAACATATTTATATATTTTGAGGTAGGTATATAAAATTGATAATTTTAATATTTAGGACAGGATTTTTTTTTTTGTTCTTATCGACTTGAATTCTTACAGATTACTCGTTTTATCACCATATAATATGATGAAAAATGTTAAAAATGGATTTTCCGATTTTCGTCTATATTCGTGTGAATAGTAGGGTTTGAGGTCACAGGTAAAGCTACCAATTGTTCGATTATTGTTAAGAAATATGTTCGTCCCCGTTCGAGAATTCCCGTGTACGCAACCGATTTTTAAACGTAACGTTTTTCAACGCTATAAGTTCCGAGCCCTGCGGTGATAACGCGACTAAAAAAAGTTGGACCGTTCAACTATTTAGATAGCTCTGTGCACACGTCGAATAGTAGTTCTCCCGATCGTGTCCCTTTCGTTAAACGAAACAGGAACAAAAAAAAAAAAAAAAACCCTCACCTAACCCCACGTGCGGTGACGTGTTATCGTTTGGGTATATAAGTACGGTAAACGCGTAAACACGGTCATAATATACATTAATATAATACCTACGGTATAGTGTGTATAATGTGCGGTAACATTTCTGTGTACCAATCTTGGGTTACTGTGCATATTTGCGTTTGTTCGTGTATCGGATTCGAGTAAAACTATGGACGTTCGATATGTGGACGGGCACTGCAGCACGTGTCGGCGGCTAACCAGCTTTCGAAGAAAAAAAAAAAAAAAAAGGAAAAAAACGTCAATCTCGTGAAAACAGGGAGGTTTAAGGACGTAAAACGCCGGAATTTCGGAGGACGCGCCGAACCAAATATATCCGTGATTTCAATAAAAATATAGATTGAATTTTTAATGATAATATGGTTGTTAATATACATCCAATGAAATGTCTGTTGATTTAGAAATAAAATATTTGTTAATTTGACGGTAAAATAACAAAACGTATTATTCATTTAACGATATCTTTTGTCAATGTCTTGGGTAAAATTGTCCGATTGAACAGGTAGGAATTTATTTGAATTAACAAATATTTCGTGTTTCTTTCTTTCTTCTTCTTCTTCTTCTTCGTAGAACAAACGCCCATTTGTTAGTCAAAATATGTATATAGGTAGTGAATTTAAACAGAATATTCTGTCAATTTAATAACATATTTTATTATGATAATAATATCCGTATTAATTTTCCAAATTATTTTTATTAAATTATATCTCATATGTTTTGTGAAATTTACAAAATTAATATGTTATATTCTATTGATTTAACAATATATACATTAAAGTAATAAAAATCGTGTTATTTCAACGAAAATTCGTGTTTGTTAAAATTTGATTATTGCATATTGTTAATTCTACCAATGATATTTGGTTCGGTGGACGCGTGCCCCGGCGTAGGTACACTATAATACAATATCGGTTTTGATAAATAAATAAAAATATAATGCGTTATCGTGTGTTACGTGTGTCAATATTGTGCGTCGGTAATACGATACGAGAGGTCTCGTGGGAGTGTTTCGGACAAAAACAAAACGAAAATGCGTACACGGTGTTGACAGCAAGGCGGTAAGGGTTTTACGGTGTATATCATATATTATGCGGTACACGAGAAAGAAAAAAAAAAAACATACAACGAAATATTTATCATCCGATTCACAAGTGGTATACCCGCGCGTAAACATTAACCCTGTATTTTTCCTGTTTTTTTTTTTTTTTATGGTTAATTACTCGCAGCAGATATATATATATTTTTTTTTTTGAAAACAACGAGTTCTCCGTGTTTATATATGTATACATATATATTATATAGGGACAGAAATAATAATGGAAAAAAAAAAAAAGGTTCGCGTCGATTAATTATCACGTACACTACCGCATGGTCTGTCCTATATATATATGACAATATAGTGTTTTAATGAAAAAAAAAACTAAAAATTTCCACGATTATTTAAGGTTATATTATTACACACGTCCGCCTGTATTATGTAGCTATGCACAGTGGCGCATATATATACCTGCTGCTGCCGTTCCCTGCACCGATTATTATCTTCCGGCCACTGTTTATGATCCTGTTGCAGTATAGTTATATGGATACATCTGAGCAATAGTGTTCGTTTTTGTATGCATTATCGCGTGCATTCGTATACAGCACACGGCGGCTTACTTCGAATAGGCACAGATAACATGAAAACAGATTGTGCATTCCCTATAGAACCAATGTAAAAAATTAATACGGTGTTCTAATTGGATCGCCAAAATCAGTGTGACCACAGATATCAACGAAAAACTATTGGGTTTAGTTAGGTAAAACTTTTAGTTCATATCACCACAGATAACATGAAATACAACATATTATATACTTACAGTCTCTCAGACATGAGTTTGTTATTTAATTTGAAATTATTATCACAGATAAAATGTTATCTTTGTTGTTATTTTGATCTGACGGTACATTGATAATATCGCATATCGATATCAGTGTTATCACATATTATATGACACATTAAATAATTTTGTTCCGTCGACATAGTCACACTGCTTTTGACGAGCTCATTATCAGCACGAGCTGGCCAATTTTTTGTTTACCGCCGAGTGCACAATCTGTTTTCATGTTATCTGTGGAATAGGTATGCATATTATATTTCCATTCAGATTCAGTGCACTTTACGTAAGTATGCGCGTAAATATCGGGCAGGATACTTAGTATATGCGGTAAAAAGATCTCTTCCAGTAGTTTTACGCGTGCAGTGGAAATAAGTAACAAAATAATAAACAAATACGTTTAAAATTGTTTTCAATAATATTCGCCGAACTTTGCCAAGAGCCGTCTTGAAAACTACAACGATTGATCTTTGCTTTCGTATTTAAATAATCGAATATGGAATTTTCCGTTGTTTTACACACGTGTGCTTCTGAATAAAAATGCTACCTACGTTCAAAAAATAAAATCTCGGGTTTATATATTTCAAGGAAACGTGGCGGTTGCTATTTGTCTAGAAATCGCTCGTATGCGCTCACCGCCAGTATAGTGATTACAATAATACATGTGGGAAATTTCAGGACATTCGCATTATGTACGCGAACGTCACTCGTTTCTGTCAAATAGAACGTTTATAGGTTAAAATCAGTAGATTTTTCAATGAGGAAGGCTTGAAAAGAAATTATTAGTAATCAGTAGACACAAGATTAGGCATCAAAGAATAAAGTAGGTGCTGTTTGAGTGTTATAATAAAATAGGTACTTTAAAAAATATATATTAAAATGTATATATAATATAATATATATTTATAGGTATATAAATAAAAAACACCAGAAAAAAAGTTGAAAATACGTCACATTGATATTATGAAACATAAAAAAGTTGAATTATACTGGCAATGGGAGGGCTTCTGCCCCTTTAGCCCCCCCCTACCCCCGACACCCAATATACGCACACCTATCTCAGATACCAACCAGGCTCAAATCTCGGAAAAGTTTCTTAAAATCGACGAGCAAGTTGGAAACTCAACCTAAAGCTCGGTGACTTGGCCCGTGGAAAGATAAAGTGACCAGTTCCCCACTGGAAATCAAGGAGGAAGGATCCACCGGCTTCCAGCTTCCCTTATTCCTTAGATGGAAAACCGTCAACCGTCTTAGAACGGGAACCGCCAGGTGCAAGGCGGCACTCGTAAAGTGGGGCTTCAGCGCAGACGATAAGTGTGACTGTTTGATGACGCGAAACTCCGAACATTCATTAATTTGCCCAAATCTGAGGATCACGTGCACAAAAAACGACCCGATTGTAACAAAATTACTGGGGAAATAGCATTTAATTTGGTGATTTCGGACACGAGAGGAGAAGAAGAAGAATAGAACGTGAACGTGAACGACGTTCATATTTTTAAGGAATTTGAACGATTTTTAGACTGTTCAAGTTAAATTAAAATTTTAAACAAATTTCGCCATAATCCTTATTAGATTTAAATAATATAATATAATATCTAAAAGTTCAATTTCCTTGGGTTTGCTATGAAATAAAAACGATAGTTTCTACGAATCGGTTGTACGATACGAGTTGTCACTGTTGCAGTGGTTAAAACTACTCGTATCCAATTCGTGGTGTTACCGTGGAAATATTATCGTAATTTGCTGAAAAAAAAAAAATAGCAAAATAATATTAAGATGAATGCAATTTAATTAAATTATAATAATGATTTAAACTTTAAAAATATAAATACATTTAATTATTAAATTTGTATTGTAATATGTAAGTGTAAAAAAAAATGCGAGTTTTGAACTGTATACACAGTGATTTTTAGCTGTGTGGTGGGAGTGCGAGGCTCACTTTGATGTTAAAAATGTAAACCCTCCCCCCCTAAAATTTTAATGGATTTCCGCCTATGATAATACTTAAAAGTCCAATTAACTTGGGTTTGATATAAAATAAAAACGATAGTTTCTATGAATCGATAATTTTTTAATATATGTATATAAGAAACGACTAGATGAACGCGCGTTGATTATTTCAAATAACGTGAGGGTGAACGTGTTCCTCTTACGTGCATTTGAACGTGAACGTGAACGAGTTCATTTTTTATGCATTGAACGTGAACGCGAACGAACTCAATTGTTAAGTGAACGTTCCGAACACTGCGTTTAAAACCCAAAGACAGTATAGGCAACTATATAATAGTTCAGTTATATATTTTTATCTTACGAGTGCTCATTTGATGATCAAACGATAAGTATTTTCATCGTATCTACCTCCAAACGTTCAAAGACATATTTTTCACACCCTGTATATTACATTTAATTTAAAATATATACCTATGTTTGTGTGTGTGTGTGTGTGTGTGTGTGTGTGTGTGTGTGTGTGTGTGTGTATGTTTGCGTGAGCATATTAATTGTGTGCGTGATAGGACCGTAATCATTTTCATTAGGTATACGAAACAAGTGTAGCGTATCGAAATTAAACTGCACGGATCTGGCATTGTTTGTTATAAATTGTATATAATAACATTTTACGAACGAAAAACGCGTTAAATTTGTCGTTAATTTATTACATGTCGGTCTACCAAGCTCTGACCATATGGCACGCAAGGTACGATATTATATCGGCCATTATATTATTATTATGTACTTTAACAAAATATCCGATCAGAATATCCGGAAGCGTGCGTTTCACAGGGAATTCACTGCGGCAACGGTCGTCCCATCGCTTGAAATTATTTCCTTAAGAGGATGCTATATACCGGCATTTTCTGTACCCGTCCATCTAAATGGCAATAGGTATTGCAAAATTATACAACGCAAAATTGAAATTATGGCATTTTGGTTAGATTTAGAGCTTTAAACACCCATTATCAAATTTAACGGGAAGAATAATTTCGAGTGAACCGCATGGGCTTTTTGTAAAATATTGTCAGGAAAAAAAGTTACGGCATTTTTAGTTTTCGATATTTTTAAATAGCTGTAACTTTTTCGTCAGACGATATTTTACAAAACGCCTATGAGGTTCACTCGAAAATATTCCTAGCTTTGCATTTTGTAATAGATGTTTATACTCTAAATTTGACCTAAACGGCGAAATTTCAATTTTGCTAGTGTGATTTTGCTATATTATCTGTTAGATAGACAGAGACAACAAATGCGAGTGTAGCATTCTCTTAAGTACGCGTTGTATAGCCCTGAGACAAAAACGACCGAGAACGTGTATTTCGTACTTGACGTTTATTTTGATTATTTTTTTTATTTTAATTTTTTTAATATTCATTATTAGAATTAATAATAATTAATAATTAATAATATTCATTATTACAGTTTTCATATTCATTTTTTTATATACCTAATATCAAAATTATATTTTAGTACACGAGCATTTTATTTATTCATCTTTTTTTTTTTTTTTTTTTTAATGTATATAGGTAATTGGATTTTCAAAGGCGTTTATTTACTTCATAAATATCCCCCTATTTGTCTTATATATTATATACATATAAATATAGGATATTTTTTAATTTTGCATTAAGTATATAATAATATATTAACATACCTGTTATCAATATAATAATGATATTATAATTGATTCACTTATTAAAAGGCATTTTTCACAAATTTAATTTATAGTTACACTTGAAACTAGTGTGAACAATATAACTTGTCTTTTTTTGTTATTCAGTCTTTTCATTTTACAACCAAAAAATCTCCTTGGTCGAGGCCTCTGCAATCAACTTATTTATTTATTATTTATATTTGTTTTTTTTTTATTTATCTTTATTTAGCATCCTTAATTCTCCAATAAAAACTTAAATGACCAATATTTATCAAAATAGATTTACTGGAGTGAATCGATACGTGAATCATATATCACCCCAGGTATGACACGAAAATAAAACAAGTTAGAAAAGTCCACTCTGCGAAATTCTCGGTTTAAAAATGTATTTTAAACAAAAATCTAAAAAAATAACACAACAAATAAACGTAACAAAATCAACAGAAATATTTTCGTTTGAATCAACTTTTTTTAAATTTAGTTTATATTTTCAACCAACTTGACCTTAACTTTAGTAGTTAATTTTTCCATAAAAGTTTAATAGTATTTAAAAATATAATATTCTATTACTATAATAATGATTTTATTCTACATCTCTTTTGGTCGTCTGACAAGTGTCACATGCATACAGAAGGACTGGTCTGATAACTACCTTGTATAATGTGATTTTCGATTTAAGTGATACATGATTTGATTTAAAGATATTCGCTACCTAATCCGTAATAGCATCTATTCACCGCATTTGTCCTTATTTTAATTTATTCGTGGTTATTGTTTTTGCTATTTATCATATTATTATTAGTATTTAAATCCGTGAACTCTTTCAAATTTATAAATTTCAACATCTGTGTATTCTCCGTGGTTTTCTTGTCTAGAAACACCCATGTATTTATTTGGTCTTTAATTCATTTACTTGTAGCTATAATATACCTCTATATGTGTATACATATATATTTGTATTTTTATGATTCTTTAATGTAATATATATTTTATTTGTGTATTGTTATTAATAAATATTTAACATAATAAACAAATTTTTTTTTCATGTAAAATTGTAATAATTAACAACATTTTTATTATAAAACAATAATGATATTTTTGAGAGTATCTTGTATATTTAATTTGTCTCTGATACTTGTATCATGTAAACTGTATTTTCCTACAAATAAAATGCATCATGTATCTTTTATCAAGATATCCAAGAATCCAATAGGAATGTAGTGCAATGTACCTATCATGTATCAAGATACGTAATTATATATAGTTTCTTACCCAACCCCGCACGTGTAGTTGAAATCCATTTTCTTTAACGACACTTAATTATACACAAGTATCTAAAGAAAAAAAAAAACCATTATATTTGAGGGGTTAATAACGTCCTCTGTAAGCCTTTTTGAAAATAGATCCTCATAGGATAAAATCCTGGCTAGGACGATTGCAGGGACTAATAATAATCTATCTGGCGATTGGACGTGGCGAGATCGGTCCGGTAATCGCGATGCGTATATTTTCGGTGGGAGGCGAAGCAATAATACGACGATGTAATATAAGCTCCGGCGAGCGAGAGGAGAAACATCGAGACTCGGCCGCGCGTTAACACCCGCGAACCGGAAATAGACGCACTCTAATGGGTTTTTGATTGCCTTTTTATACCCGACGATTAGAATATTAGGACATTATACGTATATAAAATATGTTAGTCTACTGGACCGGAGTCTGTTTGGGGTTTTTTTTTTTTTTTTTTCTTTTTGGTATTTTGATGCAGTTGAAATGACATGGACGAAACGTCGGGGGATCACAGGAATATAAAACAGTTTTATATGTAATTTATGTACAGTGCGTGTATAGGCGCAATACAAAAGGGAAATAATAAACGCATGAGAAGACTGTTGTACATGCGGAGATTATTTGCACGCATTTAATCATGTAGCTCGTCGTTTCCATTTACTCGTACACGTAGTAGGTATAAATAAACGTGTGCATGTGCGTACAGTGTACGCGATGATGATAATAATTATATTTAATCCCGTCGTTCGATAATACTATAAATAATATTTTTGAATAAAACCCTACTTCGGAAAAAAAAAGTAACACATAGATCAATTAAAACATTCATACGTACATACATACATACATACATACATACATACATACATACATACATACATACATACATACATACATACATACATACATACATACATACATACATACATACATACATACATACATACATACAT
>JAIPRL010003371.1:0-40272 GCA_025469235.1 Pemphigus obesinymphae | reverse complement strand
AAATCCTATTATTAACTATATAATATATTAGTTTTAGTAAGTGAAAAAAAATGAAAAGAGATTTTATCATGTATGTAATTTTTTATTTGATATATTTTCAAATTTCAAATTATTTTTAATATATATACATATTACATAATAATGTTTTTATTATGTAAATAAAATGTTCACTAAATAAGATATTATAATTATACAATTGATACACATTATTTTTATACAATAATTAAATAAAAGTTGGTAATTATGTTATAAAGTATTATAATTAAAAAATTAAATAAATGAATTAGAATTTGTCCTTTTTTAAATTTAGTATATAGGTACTCGTTTATTTACATTAGTAACAAAATTATTGACTAATATTTTGACAAAAAAATGTTTAATGTGTTTAAATAAAAGTATTTCGATATAAAAATAATGTAATATCTTTATATACATTTTTAATATTTAATTTAAGTATTTTTACTTATATTTAATAAAAATAAAATAATAATTTTTTATGTGACAAAAAAATAATTTCTATATACTATATTGTTATAATTATAATTATTATGACCTTCTCAAATTACATGTTTTCTAGGAAAATTTTACTGATGCCGACGTTTTGGAATATGCTATTATGAATAAAATTGATTTTGATTTGTTTTCGAAAATTGAAATCAATGGGGATAACGCAAGTGACTTATGGAAATATTTGAGGCTTGTTAAAAAAGGATACTGGACAAGTAATGGGTATGTACCATTGTTTATATAAAGATGAACGTCACTATAGATGACAATATTCATGTGGTAGATAGACGTAAAATCTAGAACGCGAAGCTTGTGTTGTCATGTATAATTATCATAATAAATAATATAAAAACAATTAGTACATACAGTGTGAAAACAATAAATCATTTAAAATCACATTTCTCTATTACAAATAAATATCACAAGTGCAGTAAATATTCTAAATGTTTTTACAATAATTCACAAAAAATTTGCCAAGACCCGGAGAGGTATTACCACTAAAAAAATAGTAATCGCGATCGACATAGATTCGGTTTAAAATGACAGATCCGGGTCTTTTAGTTTTCTTGGTCATAGAGGATCCCTTATGTAACTAAATATCCCCAGTCGGTGTAGCCCACCCTATTTAAAATATAATTCTTTTGGGCACACCTGTGTGTATTGTAATTGTTGATATAACTTTTTGTTTCTGAGTAGGCCGATCTATTTGTACCTATTTAAATATTTTTGTTATTGGCGTATAACTTAGTTTAAACTGAACATTTAAACCATTTGTTAGAGGAACCTAAATAATGCTGAGTATGGATGGGTAGTTGTACCCTGGCGATTAGGCAATAGTCTATGTGATGAATGTATGTGTATAAGATGAATCCCATTCTTTCAGACGATTTAAGTCTTATCAGCTATGACAAGTTATTATGAAAAAATTATATACTTGTAATATAATTACAAGTTATGGGAATTTCGAGTGTTTTTGTAGATATGATACCATTGGTGGATTATGGTGACGGTCTCATTGTAGGCCTGCAGTATTGGTTCTGTTAACTGGCTTCTGACTATTCTTTTCGGTAGTTGTATGTTACCATTACCCGTAGTTGTATATTTGCCGTATGAATTAGTGAAAATGGGTTCAGTAATGATGCGGTCGGAGTTGTATATAAATTGTTTCCCCTCTATTGTTATTCATCGTTATTTTTTTGCTATATCATGCACTTTTATGTGACTGACCTAAGACTTAATTTCGAAGGCATCATCGCGTCAGTCAGTTCTTCGAATCATATTGTTATTTCTTTAAAGTTCAAAATACTATTCAGAAGGCTAATATACGTTCCTTATATTAAATGGATTCTCAATCACACGATGCATAAATCCACTGGTTTAATCCCATTAGAAATATTCTTACACTAACCACGATACATCCCGCCAACATCATTGAAAAATGTCTACATTGATTAGTAGTCAATTTAGATGAAAAACTAGTATTGGTCCAGAAAGTACAACCATTTTTAAAAAAAACGCCAAATAACATAGTAAGCATCACGATGACCAAGGACTAACTGGGCCAATTGATGATAAATAACTGGTAAGAAAACACAAGTTAAGTTCTTCAGTAGACAAGCACATCCATACATATTTTATATTGTATAAAGGTCTCTACATTTTTCTGACAATAAATGTATCAATATGTTGTCAATGATATATAATGATCATTGTTGATACGAACTGATGGTGATAATTCTATTTTTATAATCACTTACCATAAATCAACTATTTGTTGTTATTACTGCTGTTATGGTTATTTACTAGTTTTTTATTATATATTTTAACAAATTATTTTATCCATTCTTTTTAATAATATTATCCCATATCCTATAATCTATAATATATTTTATATTCTTATTAGTATTATTCTTCACCATAGTTGCTCTCCAAGTTAAGTTATTGTTATATAGCATACGAAATCGTATACTTAGATATTTCTTTTTGAAACCATAAACGAGAATATTTAAAATAGTAATTGTGACAAACCGTAGTTAATCCATATGGACCACCCCATGCCGAGTCGTCACACGGTCTACTGATTTCATACTTAGACATTGTAAAATAATAACCAAAATAGTGATCGTGAGAAAATTAGCCATATGGACGGGCCCCATGCCGAGATGCGTACTTACATATAACTTTTGCACACGTATCTATATTTAGAATTAAAAATAATAAGTAGTCCAAAAAACCAGCATATTATGGTAATTAATCATAGTGCCGGCCCGAGTCTAGACCGGGGGGAGAGCAAGCGAAATAAAAAATCAAAACGGACCACACGTAATATAAAATATAATACTGAGAACATCTGCAAGTCGGAATAAATAGATGGTGTACAACAGTTAGACCGACCAATGACGATACGTAGTAGAGTGAGCAAGTAATATATACGAATGTACTTACATAAGAAGACATCTGATAACTAAATATATCTTAGAAAAAACGACTACATTATGGACCAATGAAATCAATTCTGCCCTAAGAAGAAAATCGTGAGAACGGACCACAAGTAGAGAGGTCACAAGGGGTCATCCCTACATAACTGGGTCCCTAACACTAAAATTTCACCACAACTCCTCCACCTCCCATCCAAAAAATATCTTCTTCACCCCTGGCGAAGTCCAGGACACCATTCGCGATCTCCAAAAGCGTAGCGCCCCTGGCCCCGACCTCATCTCAAATTCTGCCCTCAAACGCCTTAACAACCCCTTCATTCTTCATATTTGCCGTATTCTCAACGGATGCGCCCGTCTCGAATACTTCCCGAGTCCCTGGAATATCGCCACCGTCGTCATGATCCCAAAACCAGGAAAAGACCCAAAATCTCCCTCTAACCACCGCCCGATCTCCCTTCTCAACACCCTCAGCAAGGTCTATGAATGCCTTCTCCTCACCAGACTTCAAACTTATTCCACTCCCCTCATCCGCCCCGAACAGTTCGGCTTTAGGCACCACCACAGCACTACCCTCCAACTAGTCAACGTCCTCGACGAAATAATTTCAGACAAAAACCTAACTAGGAAAACAGCAGCTGTCCTTCTTGACTTCCAAAAGGCCTTCGACAAGGTCTAGCATCCCAGGCTCATCTTCAAGTTAATTTCCATAGGTATCCCCACCCCGCTAGTCAACATAATCAAATCCTTTCTCCAGACCAGGAAATTCTCCGTCAAAGTTGACAATAACTTCTCCTCTCACAGGAACATCTTCGCAGGGGTCCCCCAAGGCTCCTGCCTTTCTCCCCACCTGTTCTCACTATACGTAAACGACATCCCTGTCCACCCCAAGGCTAAAGTCGCACTCTTCGCCGACGACACCCTTCTCTACGCCACCAGCAAAGACCACTCCGCGGCAACTTCTCATCTCCAAAAACAAATTAATCTTATCCAACCCTGGTTTAAATAGTGGAAAATATCCATAAACCCCTCAAAAACTTCAGCCATCTTCTTCTCTAACAAAAGCACCCATAACACCCTTAAACCCAAAGTCCTCAACACCCCGGTTAGCTGATCCCACTCAATTAGATACCTGGGTGTTATCATCGACAGGAACCTAAATTTCTCTGCCCATGCCAAGTCCGTTGTAAATAAAACAAAAGCTGCAGGCCATCTCCTCTTTCCCATGCTCAACAAGAAAAGCCCTCTCTTCGTCAGAACCAAGCTCTACATTTTCAAAACTTACATGCGCCCTATTTTAACATACGCCTCCCCCGCATGGGCTTCTAATATTTCCAACTTAAACTGGTCCCGCATAGAAGCCGTCCAAAATAAAACTCTCCGTCAAATCACCGACCTCCCATTCTTCGTTAGTAATCACTCCATCAGGAAGTCCACCAACTCCCGTCCATTCGCGATTTCATAAATGCCACCTCCACTAAACTCCAACTCTCGATCTCTTCGTCCCACTTCCCACATATCAAATCAATCTCAACCCGCCCCGGCCTACTCAACGGCCGCAAAAGAAACCGTCCTCTTAATTTCTAAAATTCAATCACAATAAATTCACCCCTCATCACGTCAGAACTCCCTAAACATCCGACCCTCTGGAAGAAGCTCAAGCTTGAGACAGAGTACCCCCCAAAGCAAGTGGCAAGTGACTAAAATTTCAGATGACCTGGGACTAGAGATTGTGACACATACTCCACGCCGGTGGATTCTCTATTTTTTACGTATAACATCTCTTCGGGACTTAGTCTATTTTTCGAGTATTTAATTTGGAGTTAGCCGATTTTTTGTAGTATTTTTTATTTTGGACTTAGAACAATTTCTATTATTTTGAGTTCTGTTAATCATTTAATAAATATTGTGAACGTGAATAAAATTAATAAATTCATTGACGAAACTTTGGTGTTTGACTTTTATTTTTAAATATTTAAATTATTATTACAATTATTTGAATTAACATCAAATCTACGTCGGTGGTCGAGTACCCTTCTGAGGTTCAAGGGCACGCACACAACAGTATGCGACCCTTACAAATTTCAGAGACATCGTTAATGTAGTTACATATATTTTAAAATATATATAGTTCCAGTAGTTTAGGAAATACTTTCATTAATTATAATTAAACAATTTAAAAAGTGTTTTACTCGTTATAAAATATACATCTTGAAGTTTGTGGGGAACCAACCGAATACCTATTATAAGTTATAAACCTGACATCCGGAGAATATGCGTTTCTCTGTCAAGCACGATAAGTACATTATACGCAAGGTCGAAAGACACACTGATATTTTATCTTGTGTGGCGACTTAAATCAACCAGAAATTGCAGTGGACTGATCTTTGAAGAAAAATTAAATGTTTATCCCTACTGTTTATGTCTTAACGATATGCAAAAATCTTAACTTTACTTTGGTAAAAATAAAATATGGTATTTAGATAAAATTATAATATACTATGTTATATAATTAGCATATCATTGAAATATACTAGATCCTACACATACAATATACAAACATGATCAATCGCACTACATCAATAAAATTATGTAATAGATACGTTATTAAAACCTGGAATATATTATACTGCTTTTTTTTTAAAAAAAATTTAAAAATTTAAAATAAAATATTGTATTTATATTTCGTTTTTAAACTATCCTGAAGCATAATCACTTATAAATTTCTTTTAAAATGTATTGAACATTTATCAATAATTATTATATTTTCACTTTTATAAATTTCTATTTAAAACCAACTTTAAATCTAGGTATATAAATTCTTCCTAATTTATTTAGATAAAAATCTTGATGCATTAAAATATTAGTTAATAGAATAACCGTGTATATTTCATCATTTTTAATTATTTATGGAACACATAAAGTCCAGATATAGTCACTCAATTAAAAAGCTTATTTGGATAGTTTTTATTAAAAATAGTTTCAGATTCGTGTGAAAACTACGTTGAGTAAGAAAAAGACAAATTTATATATTTTAGCGGTAATATTAAAAAACCAAACAAAAAAAAACTAAATATAAAGTAGAAAAAAATTTACAAAATATTATTGTTGTAATAGTATTGAACATAGAATTACTCAGTTTCTTATGCTGCATGCATTCATTATATGACTAAACTATAATTATGAGTATATAATATATATTATATATAAATATAATATATATTTCATAAAATGTTCTGAAATATCTTATTCAAGATTCTACTAAAAAAGCGAGTTTGTATTATGTTTTGTTACTAAACTGAGCGCTTGACACTCCATTGCATATCCAAGGGCCTCGTAATGGAGACACAGTGTAAAAACTTGAAAATATTATATTGAATCTTGTAGTAATAAAGATATATTATCTTATGTTCGTTCTGTGATAACGTTTATTAAATTTTCAGAATTAATGATGAGTTTATTTAATTTAATATTGTTATAATGTAATTTATATTGTTTCAGTGATATTGCTAAAAATTTCAGCATGTTTATTGTTAACCGTGAAGGAGAAGTCAAGCATAGATTTTCACCTCATGTACTAAACAAGGTAAAATAATAATTCATATTATAATTTTAGTAATCTAAATATTACCTATAACTATTATTGAGTTTTAGTTTATCATTTGTTTTTGGACGACATATGTGATATCATACTAAAACTGTATGTTAATTATATAAAAAAATGAGAATTTTTTTGGAAATATATTTTGAATAAAATAATAATTTATTTTATTATATAACTTCTCATTTTAATTATATGTTTGAGACATAAAAACATTTAATTCCATAAAATACTCAAAATAAGTGATGATTGTATCACGTAAATATATTGGTACAAATATATGATGCCATTATTACCAATTTTAATTTGATAATAATTTTCTAAGATTTTCTGACATCAAGAAAATTATCCCTATAAAGTACCAATTTATATCCATTTGCTTATACCTAATAAATATTCTTTTTTTAAAATTCTATTCTACTACCTACTATAAAGTAAGTTGTTCTTAAAATTTCGTAAACGAATTTGTAGTTCTATGTATAAAATTGATATTTAATTTTTCAAATAGTTAATTTTAGTGGTATGAAAATAGAAAACACAGAATATATAAAATTTTTACTATATTGGAATACCAGTAGAATATATAAAAAATATAGACAAATAATTTTAATAATAGAAATTCACTTCAACTTCAAACATCTCTTTAATTAACCTATTCAGTATAATTTATTTATAATGATTTTTATTATATGATTGTAATTTAAGCCATTCATAAAAATTATAATTATTACAAAACTATTAAGTATAATCTTTATATTTTGCAGGGCTTAAATAGTATACTAGAAAGTTTATTACCAAGCAATTAGAAAATGGATAAAATTTGTTTCCAAAAATAAAAATAACGTTTATAATTTTATTAGGATAACTATTTTAAGGATATTGGCTTGTGTTTAGTATTTCACGATAAATATATTACACATGATAACTTTATAGTTCAAATGTATATTTGCACATTATATAAATATGATTTATATTTATCTCTAATTTTAATCTCATAGTGTTATTACTTACTATAATAATAACTCATGTTATAGCATATAATTTAATCTAATGAATTATATAGTTTAAATATTTTGAATATATTATAATGTACACGACAATAAATAGGTAAATAATACATATGAAATTAAATAAAAAAGTATAATGTAAGTAAAGCAGTTTATTTTATCCCTTGTACTATGCAAGTTGTAGGCATAGACTGGCTGGGAGACTTGAAACAGCCCAATTTGCGATACTTATTCCGGACTGCCACGTTAGTAATCAAAACAAATGATTGTTGCTAAAGTCTTTTATTATGAAATATATGTACATATAACATTTATTTCGATATAATTATAAAGTTTATTTATTAAATATTTACGATATGGTGTAGGGATTCGCTGAGAAGAAATACAAATTTTAACTCTTAGATTTACACGTCCAGGATGGACGTTCTCTAAAATCCTACTTGTATGATTTCAATGAGGATCACAAGGTTTTTGTAAATGATATACAGTAAATGTTGATATATATATATATATATATATATATATAGGAATTTGTTTACGTAATGGACGATCGGTCACATTTTATGACGTTCCTTGGTCAACGGTAGTCCCACGCCGAAGGTAGAAGTGTTAGTCACGCTGTACCGTCCGTCGCAGTAGTTGGTTCCGCGACGGCAGGTAACTTTGCTGCCCGACGCCGGTAGACGGGTTGAGGAAAGTCCAGGGAGCTCGACTCTAACCACCCACAATAATGGGATAATAAAGGGATTGCCTGGTAACTGGATTCGGCAAACGGTTGAAGGTGTCCGGGACGCCCATTTCTGGCTACAGATGATGATGGGTTAATATTGATTAATATTATTTTTTAATAAAAAAAAATTAGGTACTACAAAAACCTAGAGCCGTGATATGTTTTGAAAATGAACGATTCGAACTACGTGGGTGCTGTGACGCATAAGAGTAAGTGTGTGGTGCTTTTGTGTACATTCGCTTAATTGATCAAGGTGGTACATTTAGTGGTCATCTATTACGCGTGAAGAGTAGTGTACCGCTACTGAAAGTCGCCACTATACCGCGATTACAGTACAATGGAGCACTTTTTCGGCTTAATTGATCGGTAAGGTAGCTGAATCTTGGAATATTGATCTTTGGCCATGCCGACTGTAAGTAGTGGTGGCTAAACACGCTCAGTGTAAATATTTTCGGTCGTGTTATTGTTTAACGTCGTGATATGGTACACGTCCGTTGTTGTCGTTCTGTGTACGTTTTTTTGGAGCATATTGTTATATTATTCGAGTTTTTCGGTGAAAAAGAGTATATTTTTCGTCGTGTAATATTTTTCAACAAATCTAATTATAATTAAATAGTCGATTGAGATCGTATAGTCTAAATATTTGTGTGCGTATATATTGGCAGTTCTAAAAACTGCGCAAGTCCATATACATATAGCTCGACGGTATACCTAAGTATTGGCGACGTGCGCTATATTAATTTATTGGCTCTAATAGTCGCAAGAATTTGATATATTTTGTATTATTATTAAATGTGATTTTTTTATTCTATACAAAAAGAGGCTATGTAACTCTGTGAAATTTTGATATTACCTCCAAACTTCACTTTATATTTTGATCCCTGTACACATGTACGGATTAGTCCAACAAACTTTCCAAGTATACAAAATTGATACATTACGCTTCATAGCTTCTCTCTGTTCACCGAATCGTAGGCGGCCTTGAAATCTATAAATAAGGGGTGTACATCCTTGAAAAATTCGTGACTTTTTTCAGTTATTTGCTTAATGACGTGTATCTGGTATAGGGTTGACTTCCCTGCCATAAACCCTCCCTGGTAATCTCCAATAATTTCTTTTATATAAGGTTTTATTCTAACCTAGAATGTTAGGTGTTCAATAGCGAGATTCCCCTATCATTTTTACAGTCCATAGGGTCTCCTTTTTTAAAAATAAGACATAGAATAGATGTACGCCACAAGCATGGTATTTCTTCAAGTTCCCAAACTTTAATAATCAGACTGTTTATCTGGTTTGTCAATTGTTGTCCTCCTTTTTTAAAGCATTCAGAAATTATTTCATCCTCTCCAGCCACCTTTAACTATAACTATTTAAAAAAACTCAATGTAGGTTATGTGTATTGTGTGTACTTATAACTGAAGATAAGGATAGCTAATGTAAATAATGGTAACTCAGAAAGGTATGTAATAATTATTTGTATTGCTGGTACAAGTAAATATATGACAATAAATAAATAAATTATAGTTCGCAGCAATACAAAAGGGAAAACACAAATGAAATTATATTAAATCGCCCATTAGCATTGGTAATTAACAATATAAAAATGTATGGCCTTTTTAGCCAAATAATGCTATCTATTAAAAATATATAAATAAATACGGATATAAATGATAAAAAAGACTCGCGATTTTGTGGAGCGCAGACTGGCCATCTGCAACTGCCTAAAACGCTAAATAAATACAATAACACACACACACAGAAAATATAATATAAGATAAATCGCACACACACACAGAACAAAACAGATGCAAAAATAAATATAACAAAAATGGCTAATAGAGCCTTAAAAGTAGAAAATTTACAAGGCAAATTCGTGTCGATGTGCACAATATAAAAATGAACTGTAATTGATACAAACAAAAGCTATCTGAGCCGAATTAGATAGGTACACGACCGGCAATTTGCGAAGACCGATATTTGACACACGAACCAGACCAGATTTGACACTGCTGTCTACTAAACCGGGCGTTGGTCTTTTCCGCAACATATCTCTTATGTAATTAAAATTAAGATTAAACTTACGTGTGTGTATGTGCATGTGTGCGTGCGTTAATTAGGCGGCTGCTGGTGAAATAAATTAGACCATTGACCGTGAATTACGGTGACGGCACAACGATAAAATGAGGGAGATTTTTAGCATTAATATAAGTAATTAATTATATTATATTCACAGGGATATATATAGTATATATTTAGTTCTAATAACCTGACCACTCCACAGTAAAGTTGCTAAACTCTAACCAAATGCACTTAATATGAATTTTGTTATTTTAATTATTAGCAAACAGTATATAAAATATTGATATAATTATCTTTCATAAATTTAAATTTTATATTATTAATTTTATATATATGAATACTCAAATAATTTAATTATCCGATTATAACTACATTATAACCCTATTCATAATGTTAAAAATACATTGGTGTAGTACAAAGGAAGAAGTCTCTATATTTTTAAATAACCATCCTTTGGAAAAGATCCAGCATTAACAATTGGTTCAATCGCACAAACTATCACTAACGTAGCACAAACAGATCAATAAAAAAGTTTAAACTTCTGATGTGGGGAGGGGGTGGGATCGCAACAAAAATAAAACAACATATTGAAAAGAAAAAACGTTGGAATGGGAATAGCATTAAAAATAAAAATTACGGCACAAACCATCACTAACTCCTGGTCCAGACAAGACTAGATTTTCAAGCTAGGAATTTCCGATGCCCTATTTTGGCTTACTATTCTGGTTAAGGTACAAGCAGAGCGATTTACACAATGCTTGGATAGTTTGAGTTAGTATGGACATAAACAGAAACTACAGTTCCATGTTTGGTTATAATAAAGGAATAGTTTTCAGATATTTCAGAATTTGTCTCAAGTTGCACAAGAAGCATTTTTAAATGTGATTTAGAAAATCGTATTAGACAAGACTGTGGATTTTAAGAAGGAATGAACGTAGAGTGTCAGCATTTCTTTTAGAATAATTTCGATGTGAAGATCTAGCTGAGTGCAAGAGTATTCTGCGAATGGCTCCAAATATCTTTGATATTCTGCTATGTATTGTGACGTCAAACATACAAATAATTAATACTTTATTAAGATAGGCTCTACCAGCATGAGAAGTTATGGATCACTTTAGATTTTCTTTCATCAGGCATGAGTTACAGGAAGTTCAGTCATTTTTATCGTGTTTCAACATCTTCCATATCTAAAATTATACCAGAAGTATGTGTCGACATTTACAAAACTATTGGGAAAAAAAATAAAGATATTTTTAAACTTTATATTATTAATTAATTACAGAAAATAGAAATAATTACAAAACTATGCAAACGTAAAATTGGAATTTTTAGTTTAATGGTTTACTTTTTTTAATAAATTTTTCAGAAAAGTTATATGTTACGAAATGCTTTCATAATATGATTTTTATTACTCTGGTCTAAAAAATCTAATTGATCTCATGAAGATAGTTTTGATTGTGATCTGAATATTCGGTTGTTAAATTTTAGTCATCTGATGGGAGCAGTGTTTAGATTTATCTATTTAAGTTTTCAAGATAAACGTTCATGTATCCTTTATCTTATCTAGATAAAAATTGACATGTTATCAAAATTATTATCTTTGATAAAATTTTACTCATCTAGATAAATGTATCTACTATCTAGATACTTATGATTAGGTATATTTTTCACTAAATCGACTATCTACAGTCAGACGCATAGTATAAAATGCTTTCAGAGTATTAGCAAACCAATTTCATTTATTTGTAAAACCGAATGTAACTGATGTAGACAGCATGTAATAATAATTATATTTACAATTTAAAGTAATGAAATGTAAATTTAATCTGATTAAATAATGCATGAATTAATAACATTTGTTTTCCTTTTTTTGGCACATTCATCATAATTTAGATCCAGATCTCCTGTTATTAATTCTAAATTGTGTAAGTTAAAATTTCTTAAATTTACTTTTCTTAAATTTACTATTTTCTTTAATTTACTAAAGGTACTATTATCTTGCATAGAAATAGCATTTAAAATACTTTTTAAAATATAGATAGAAATTTATAAATCAGGTATTTTTTAATTTAATTGTCTACATTGTAATATATTGAATGTAATATGGGGTACCTGCTTATTTCATATAAAATAAATAAGACAAAGAACTTGATTATTTATGTACAATGCACAAACATGAGTATATCACATTAATGATCAAGCCAACGCCCAACAGCTGTTATATTGACATAAAATAATTGCCACACCCGAAACAATTGCCAAGTTTACAGACATATGTTTAATCAAATTACCCTTTCCAGTACGTTTTCTTTACAACTAAGTGGGGCTCACAGATAAGGTTATAAAAGCCAACTCGACACTAGCTTGGGCGTCTTCTTTTTCCATCAGCTCTTGTGAGTACACTGCTCTGATTTTTAGCACTCGAGATTGGTTGTGGAGAGGACCAGTTTTCCTTTTTGGGTAAATTTAACGTACGTTTCGATTTAGCCTTACAAGCTTTGTTTGTCACGTACGTTGAGCCCTTCTATTCCATATTCATTCTACTCTTATTTGTGCATTTTAAATAATTATTTCATTTGTGTGTTTACATGATCAAATTTGTTTAATTTATTTCAACTACCTACTTCATTTACCTTAGTCGCAACCATTCAATTTCATATTTTATTTAATCAATTGATTTCAGTGCTATAGTAATTTTGGTACACCATAGTTCAGAGACTTGACTTGATTACGGGGACTTAACCGTTCGTCTGTATATTGATTCTATCTTTGGATTAGGGGGACCGAATTACATACACCGGAATTCAGAGACTTGACTTGATTACGGGAACTTAACCGTTCGTCTGTACATTGATTCTATCTTTGAATTGTGAACACCCTCTAGAATTATATTCATTTCCACGGATTTGAATATAAATTTTAGTTTGGCTGAGCATTAAAGAAGTCCCGCGTTCTATTCCAATATCTGTGTAATCTTGGTAAACCATAGATCAGAGACTTGACTTGATTACGGGGACTTAACCGTTCGTCTGTACATTGATTTTATCTTTGAGTTAAGGGAATTTATTCAGGAACAATTGTTTACTTCTTCAGCCATGCTATCATCTATATCATTGGTTTTTAATATTTCACTATAAAAATTAACTAATCTAGGCCGTAAATAATTATTAATTTTTCCCGAAATATGTAATTCCTTTGATATGCATAAGTATATAATTTGATATTTTTTAGTGAATAAATGTCAGTTAATTTATTAATTGCATTCAAAATTTCTGCGTAAGATAATCTATGATCAATTATATTATATATTTTTATCTATTAATTATATAAGAAGGGGAAAGAGAAAAAGATATAAAGAAAAGAAGAAAGAAAAAAAATATGAGAGAAATATAGAGTAAACAAAAACTAAAATAAAAAAAATTAATAAATTATGAAAGAAAAAACAAATAAATCCTTAAGATTTAAGATGATACAAGAAGAAAAATAAAAAATATATATATAAAATAAAATTAAAATATGAAAGTAAAAGTTGTAAAATAAAGACCATGGAAAATTATTCTCCTAAAAATATTTAATACAAAAATTTCAATATGTATTTCACACATATAAACAAATATTCCTTAGATTTAGAAGGACAGCATAAATTTTACACGCATAAAATCAATTTTGGATGAGCCAAAAAAAAATTTTACACTCAAAAATCAATATAAATTGGTAAAATATTAGCGTTGTTTGCCAACTTTGTCGTATGCGTCGGTTTATTGAGAGAGACGCGTACGGACACAATATATATATGAAATCTACTTTTACACAAAACACGTAGCTTCATCGTTATGACGATAATTTTTTTATAAAAACACACCACTTTTATATTTTATCTATGACTTTATTGAGATCATGCCTGGTTAAGGATCATGTCATGTAGCGGTGAGTATAGTACTCTGAGAGCCTTGTCGTTTTAACTAGGTCCTAAGGAACTTAAAGTACAGTCGTACGAGATTTCTTCTAGAGAAGCTAGATCCTACGGAATTTAAAGTACAGACGTTCAGGATTGCTTCTAGTCAAAAAGTATATTTTAGCCAGGTAATATTGAGTTAAACTAGGTCCTAAGAAACTTAAGTACAGTCGTTCAGGATCACTTCTAATTAACTAGTCAACTGAAACTCTAATGTTTTGACAAAGGTGAATGATAGTTTTCATTTTTAAACAATTTCAAACATTTCAAACATTTCAATTTAAACATTCCTAAGGATCGTACGCTACAAGAAACAAATAAAGATAAATATGACTTTAAAATAAAACACGGTAGTAATAAAATAATGTATATTAAAAACAATAGCACTTGAAAAATATTTTTCGTCTTCAGATGCGTTCTAGGGCCCGAAAGAGTGACCAGACCACAATAATATTTTGGTTCTTATTAATCGTAATAATTATAAAACAGCAATTTTAGATGCATTTTAGAATTTTACTGTATTACGATGAAATTTAGGTTTGTTAATATTATTACAATAAAATATACTTGTCAGCATATGTATTATTTGTGTATGAATTATGTATAATATAACTCTTCGCGAAGCCGCGGTACTTCTAATAGCTGGTCATCAAGGTTTCAAAATATGCAACTGCAAATCTAGTTGTGATAGTAAAAATTGTGCTTGCAATGCAGCAATAATGTTGTGCAATTCAAAATGTCATTATTATAGTGATAATTGTAGAAACAAATAACAATTATTTTGTTTTTTTATTATGAAAGCAGTTTTAGGTAAGTATTTAAATACGAACGATATGAAGTAAAAATAAAATAAATAAATCAGTGTCTCTCAAAGATTTATTATCATTGATCACCAATCTTAAGTGTATTACGTCAATGAACGATGAAAGATATAAATTCAAGTTTAAAATGAGATTTTTACAACATTTACATAGGTACATACTCGAATCATTTTGGTAAACTATGTCATTGACCGTCATTAACGAGATATAATAATAGTTTTAGCAAAAAATATACTCAAATTTGTATTTTATTCACTCAAAGTGCACCACTAAAAAACGTAAATTAGCCAACAAATAAAAAAGATCTTCATAATTATATCTTAGCGGTGGCCGGTTGTGTTGATATGTGTCGGATTGATATGTGTTTAGGTACTTTATAAATTTGCACTAGGGACAAAATATTATTATCATTACACTGATTATCAGTAATGTATTAAATACAATTTAACATCTATATTTTATACCTAATGAGAAGCACTTTTTACGTTTAATTGTTTTTGGTTTAACACATAGTATGTTCATTAAAATATTTTGTTAGGTGAAATTCTACATTCAACAATATATTATACATGCACATAAAAATAAAATAATAATTATTGTATAACCCAAGCAAAATATATAAATAATTATTAAAATAAATACAATTATTCTAATATCACCAAAGATAATAATTTAAACTATGATCGTATGTGAACTTTTAAATTTTAATTTATTTCACTCTACGACATATTATAGTAAATATTCTCATATACCTATTATATTGTTTATACATTTAGACTCTGTGATTATCAAGGGAGAAATATGTAGTATATTAGAGAGTGAACGCATTTTAATACCGCTAATATATCTGCATCCTCTTAAATTAAATGTCTAAACTTTTATTAACATGACGTTATTTGGAACCTTCCTATATAATTAATGGAGCACTGCCATACTTTACGAGTTACTGTGTACTGTTTCTATGTATTACGCATTTTAGTCTGTCGTCAACCGTTCTGAGTCAAGCCTGTGAGTGTTTAACATTATTGTTAACTACTGTTCGCCAATTATCGTTATTCCGGTGAGTTTAATATATTTCTATTTAATACTATTATTAATCCATTTAGTATTATTTCTTTTAAAAGCAAAAAATCAGAACTGTAAGACGTACATAAATGTTTTTGAAATGTTACTTTACACGATCGTAATATTTTTTATTAACATATCGTTAAGAATCATTGATATAGTGCTATTTTTTTTTTTTTACCTATGCGTGTACTTAAACCAATTCGTAAATCCGAAGGTAAACCATCGTGTATGCGCGGACTTTTATTAAAGTGCTATATTTTGAAAAATAATATTAATTTAGTTCTGAAAAAGTTTACAAAATAAAAATAGTGTAAAATTTATTTTATGACACAATCAAAACATGTTTTCACCATTTGATTATTTGATGCGTTATATTAATATTGTATAATTAATATATACCTATCTAATATTACAATGTGTTTTAAAGTATGATTTAAAATATATCTCGATATAATGATACTGAACGGAATAAATATATTTCAAAATTTCCAATTGCTATAAAGACCCCATAAATGAAATAATATTTTTTAAAAATATAGTTCTTTCTTTGCGTCTTCAGTCATTTGACTGGTTTGTTGCAGTTCTCCATGCTTCCCTATTATAACTTAATTCCTTTAGTTCCTTGTAGCTATCCTTCCCCGTGTCGATCATGATTTGTTTCATGTATTCCATCCTTGGCCTTCCTCTTCCAATATAACCTTCTACGTCGCCTTGTATAACATTCTTCGTTAAACTATCATGGCGTAGTATGTGTCCTATCATTTTGTCTCTTCTAACCTTAATATTACAATAAAATAATACATGCATATCGGACGATTATTCGTATCACTCCGGCGTCCACATTATTACCGAATTCTCCCACTCCTATTTTTTTGTGTTTTGATCGTATACTCATATAGTTATGAAGGGCAATTGTCGACGTCGCCCAACCACGCAAATGAATAATAGGTCGTAACGGAACACCCGGCAACTAACACACGACAATAAATAAATTGGCCCTTTTCAGGGCCAATAAACGCCTAAAGAAACATTTTCAGGACAAACCCACGGTCTATACACATTGCGCTGTACGGATTACGATTGCTTAAGCAATAGCCAATAAGAGAAAAGCCACCCGGGGAAAACCACGAAAATAGAACCGACCAATGGGAGCCCGGTATAACACGGACAGAATGGCTTATATACCGGGACCATTAATCCTGAAATTATATTCTGCCCAGCGCAGTCGCACCCTGCAAACGCCTGTTGTCGCCGTCTTCTTCGCTGTACACTTCGCCTATATCGATCACGTCGAATACACCGTGCCGTCGGGATAACGTGCCTTCCACTGGAAGATTTTTGCTGTCATTATTGACCAAAACAACGACGCAGGCCTTCGTTTTTACAGCAGATCCCTGATCGCGGTAAGTTGCGCTCGCGCGGCCGTAGCGAGACCCACCCGGGTTGACTCACGCAGTCATCCAACCTTCCTCCCCGAATATCTTTGTGCCACAGGCCAAATCCCCTAGTTTCACCCCTCCCTCCAACTTCCATCATGGGAAGATCCAAGAGGACGTTACCAAAGGGGAAACTTCCCCGGAATAAAATCCATATAAATGTAGGGGGGGCCTCACAAAATTCATGATTCGTCATCCGACATGGAACTCGAACCAGCTACGAATACCAACCTAAATTCTACTATAAACCACACAAAAAACTCAGTTTCAACCGCCAACAACTCCGACACTACAAACCAAGGAAAAGCCAAACCAGTAGGCTCCCAGTACATAATCCGTCCACTACCCATTATAATGCTTTCTGCACAATAGCGCACAGCTGCCCCCAAGATCTTCAGCCTATCCAACGTCAATCCGGAATTAATTTCAGCTAAATCCTCAAATGACGGCAAAGTACATGTAAAAACCAAGGACCGCGAGCACTACTGTGCCATACAGAAAATTCTCCACGATCTGAAAATCGAATTTTCTACTTTTCACTTCCCGACCAAACGCTCACTCAAAGTCGTTATTAGAGGCATGTCAACTGAGATCTCCACGAAAGAAATCCAATCGGAGCTAACTTCCCTCAACTACAACGTTAAGCTTGTAAAACGATTCGGCACTGATCAAAAACCAATGCCGATCTGCCTAGTTATCATAACACTAAACGATCGAGCCAAAGAAATCTTCGGAATTTTCAATTTATTTTTCATAAAAGTAACGGTAGAAGCATTTCGCATAGTAGGGCCAGCCGAATCCTTCGTCTGTCAGCGCTTTGGACACAGCTCTTCCAAATGCGAACACCTACTCATATGCGTAAAATTCATGGGCAATCACAAAGCCAGTGACTGCCCAAAAACCCGTGAACAACCGCCCCATTGTTGTAACTGTAGAGGCAAACATACAGCCAACTTTAAGGGCTGCCCGTACTACCAACACTCTCTCTCTATAAAAACCAAAAAGTCGACCCCAACATCTAAAGAACTTCCTCTGAGCAACAAAAGCCTATCCATAGTTGCTGACAAAAGCTCCATGAACTACGCTAAAGCAGTTAAGGACGACACCACTACTCCACCAACCAAAAACCAAACTCTTCAAAACGATCCAGTCATAAAACTACTTTTAGATCTACTTGCAGCCATAACAACTACAAAAGACCCTAAAACAATACTAATAACAACAATCAAATCATTCTTTTCAATATTTTCAGTCAACAATGTCTAATCTCCAAATTCTGTTTTGGAACTCCAACGGTATCAACCACAAACAAAACGAACTTCAAGCACTAACAACAATCTTAAAATTGATATAATCATGCTAAACGAAACACGTATCTCACCAAACACCCATCTAAAAATACCTAACTTTTACACATACCACGATGACATTCCTCCAGTACGCGGATCCCCACCCCATAGTGGCACGGCACTACTAATTCATCCCAAAATCGTACACAAATACACAAAACTCAACACTAACCTTCAATCTACATCGGCAATCATAAAAGTTAACAATTCAGAAATTCTAATAACCTTTATTTACAAACCTCCCAGACAACCCATGCTAATCAGCGACTTAGATCTGATTACAAAATCATTGGAATGGTTTATCGCAGCAGGCGACTACAACGCGAAATATCCACTCTGGCATAGTCGGGTAGCAAACCCGGCCGGAATTACCCTAAACAACCACGCCAGCATAAATGATTATCGAATTTCCGCTCCTGACTCCCCTACATTCTTTACCTTCTCTCCTTTGTTCAAACCCGACGTATTGGACTTAACACTATATCGCATCCCCCAGCAAATTAAAATAACAAATATGTGCGAATTATCTTCAGACCACAACCCCATATTATTAGAAACATCAGACACCCCAATTAGATCGTCACCACCAAGCTTGGGCAGGAAAGTTAATTGGATGAAATTCACCCGCAAATCAAAAGAAGCAGGTCTCAACAAAAAACCCGCTACGAAGAGCAAAACTGAAATAGACGAGGTGATTACGAAGCTCTCCACAGCTATACAAGCTGCAATCAACCTAAGCGTATACGCATCAAACCGGAAGCCCCATCGCGGTGTCCTCCCTGCCGAAATAATCATTGAAATCTGATTGAAGAACATTCACCGCCGCGAGTGACAAAGGAACCGCGAAACCACAATTAAAAGGAACCTAAATAACCAATCTTCCCTAGTCAGACGTTTCCTCCAAACACACAGACACAATGAATGGGACACATCCATCGATTCCTTAGACACCAAAGATTGTTCGATCTACAGATTAAATAAATCCCTGTTGAACAAGCAACCAGCATCCCACCCGCTCTCCGGCCCAAACGGTATGGCTTTTGCCGCACAAGAGAAGACGGAACTTCACGCAGATTCTCTTTAAAACCAATTCTCCTTAAGCCCCGGACCAGTCTTCCCTGAAGTCAATCAATACATACAATCACTTAATGCAACAAAAATCAACTCATTAAATTTCTTCACGACTCCAGGCTATATTCAAAACATAATACAATAATCTCCCCAGAACAAAAAAGCTCCAGGAATCGACCTTATTACTAATACCGCACTCAAATGCCTTCCACAAAACATTCTAAACCTGACTAAAATCATCAATGGCTGCCTGAGGATAAGCTTTTTTCCATCAGTGTGAAAGTCAGCAATCATTATTATAATACCAAAGCCGGGAAAAGACCCAACACTTCCCGAAAGCTACAGGCCCATCGTACTTCTATCCTCTCTATCAAAAATCTTAAAAAGAGTCGTCCTAGGCATGCTCCACCGAGATACCTCAAGCCATTTCCGTTCAAAACAATATGCATTTCGCCCAGAGCACTCATCAACACTACAACTCGTAAACCTAATAGACCAAATAAGTTTTGGTACTAACAACAGAGAACACATGGCAACAATCTTCCTGGATGTAAAGAAGGCATTTGATAGAGTGTGGCACGAAGGCCTTCTCTATAAACTGCACCAAATGTCAACTCCAACCCCAATTATTAAAATAATTATATTCTTCCTTCAAAATAGACTATTCTCGGTCAGAATTGAAGATAAATACTCTAACCTTCGCGAGGCCAAAGCAGGTGTGCCGCAAGGCTCATGCTTATCCCCGTCACTCTTCTCCCTATTTACCAACGACATGCCAATCGACCAAAAAGCGAAAGTAGCTCTGTTTGCGGACGATACCGTGTTTTTAACACAGGACCGAAATACAAACAGAACCATCACCCAGCTCCAGCGTCAAATAACCCTGACTTCGGATTGGTTCACCCGCTGGCGCTTGAAAATCAACCCAAACAAAACTATAGCTATCATATTCGGTCACTCAAGATTAAAAATTACCATAAACAAATAAAATTAAATGACCAGGAAATCCCGTGGTCCAAGACGGTCAAATACCTTGGAGTCACCCTCAAACATAACCTTAATTTCAATCCACACATTGCTGACATTATCAAAAAAGCTACTCACAACAGAGGTATACTCTATCCGGTGTTAAGCAGAAATAGCCCCCTATCCATTAGATAAAAAATAAACCTAATTCAAATGTATATTACCCCCATTCTCACCTACGCAGGAGCAGCGTGGGGTCCTTATATTAGCTCCCAGATATGGAAAAGGCTCGATTCCGTCCAAAACATCAGCCTCTGATCCTTAACAGGCACCCCCCAATACGTAAGAAACAAAACTATTAGATTCGGCTAAAATTATATCCATCAAATCAAACATTCACAACCAAGCCAAATCAATGTTCTTCAAAATCTCACAATCAAAATTCCTATAAATACGTGAACTCGGACACAAAACAAATACTACATCAGCCAGGAACATACCCCGACCCAAATTATGGGCAACACTAGCAATTTAATCCATCACCAATCAATAAACAAACATCTACTCCTCAAGCAAATCACTCAATAATCCGCACCCTAGTAATGGCTATGCCTGGAATAGGGAAAGGCTAAACAGCCACCCATAAAGCAAAGCAAAGCAAAAGATTCGGCCAGTTTAGTACGACAGCAGTCCAGACCAGACGCACGCCGCTTCAGTGATTTTCATCGCAGATCTACGTCCGTCTTCGTTTGAGACCCAACTCTCACCCGCAAAGACCCCTGGCCTAAGTACGTATCCCGCGTAGCCGCAGAGTGTAGTTCGCGGCTCCCAACGCGACCGCGTAGGAAAACTAAAATCCCTTATTGTCATCCATCTCACTGTCGATTAGACTTAAAAATTATGCGTTCGTCCTTCCACCAGAGAAATAGAGGCGCAAAACGTCGTTTTCTCCTCATATCCGACGGTTCCGGCCGCTCAACCACCGGTAGTCCCCCATTGGTTAAAACCAAAATACTTATGGCTCCCGCGTCCACCGGCGCAAAAACTTCTGTTTCCCCGCAAATTCAACCGTCTTCCACCAAAATCCGTTCTGGCGCCCCATTGGTCGCTGCAAACAAACACTCGCCTCCCGCATCCACCGGCACCAAATCAAGGTCTGTTTCCCCGGCTAACACTTCTTCCTCTCCGATCAACATCTCCCACAAACTCAATTAATATGGTTGACGAACCTAAACCCCGGATTCCCCAGATATTTATTCAAACTTCCGACCGGCGCAAAGTTGCAAAAAAACTACTGACGGCCCTCCCCAAATCTGCAGTTCAGGACAAATCCCACAATGGCAAATCTCTGAAACTTATTTGCGTTGACCTTGAAATCTTCCGTATTGTCCAACGATACCTTACCGTTTCCATCGCCAAATTCCACACCCTTCCATTACCCGACGAATGCGTCCTAAAAGTAATTATTAAAGATCTCCCAATCGATATCTCCGTCCGAAAATTCCCGATTCACCTGGTTATCCTTCCGCTAACTCCTGAGAATAAAAATATTTTCCAAGAATCCACTCTATTCTACATCTCCATTAAAGTAGAGTCCTACAAGTCCAACAAACCCGCCCAATGCTATGACTGCCAACGCTTCGGCCATTCTAGCACGCACTGTGGTTACGCACCTCGATGCGTCAAATGCTCTGCCCCCCCCCCCAAGCCAAAGATTGCTCCAAACCCCGGGAAGTTGACCCCAAGTGTGCCAACTGTGGCAATTCCTACACCACCAACTACACCCAATGCTAGACTCTCCTTGAGAAAAAATAAACCCGTCCCCAAAACGTCCAAACACTTCAAATCCCCCCCCCCTAAATCCGACTTCCCATCAATACCACCAATCTCTCTCCCGGCCACAAACCATCAACCCCCCCTCGTTCCTTCCACTTCTTCCGCCACTTACGCTTCCAAAGTCTCCTCCTCTTCCCCCCTCCAAACCTAAAATCAACATGGCTGATATCATTGCCCAGCCCACCGACCTCATTTCCAATATCTCCAACGGCAAAACCAAGATAAAGGATGCGGTAGTCGCTATCCTTACCATCCTCGCCCTCCTTCACAACATCAATGGCTAA
Source organism: Pemphigus obesinymphae (assembly GCA_025469235.1). Taxonomy (NCBI): domain Eukaryota; kingdom Metazoa; phylum Arthropoda; class Insecta; order Hemiptera; family Aphididae; genus Pemphigus; species Pemphigus obesinymphae. The sequence goes on along the minus strand of JAIPRL010003371.1, from coordinate 17,127 downwards.
CACCAGAATTTTCTTTTGGAACGCTCTTGAAAACGCCTTGAACTATTACAATTCGTCCAAGACCATAACGTAGACATTCTCCTCCTTAACGAAACCCACCTATCCAACGGTCGAAGATTCAAACTCCCAAATTTCCATTCTTACTACACTACGCGTAATAGGTCAATCTCCCTCAGCAGGCACAGCTATTCTCGTCAACATTGTTCTCGTGTTATATATACTATACCTACTTAATATTCCAACCACATATTTATCTGTAGATTCATAGATCATTTAAGCTCATTTATACAGACAAACAGGGATAATTAAGAAATAAAATGCTATTCCCTATTAAAAATCAATTGTATACACATTAAATAATTTGAAAAAATTCAAAAGAGGAGGCTATTTTGACGTCATCTCCCCCCTCATATCATCCTTTGGGCTCGAATAGAGTATCATTTTTCTTATGATGTGTTATTAATAAATTATTTCCTTCACGTTTCTTAGCAATTACAGTACTAAAATTAAATATTTCAGAAAATATATTTTAAATCAATATGTCTAACTATTATATTTATTATATATTATTGATTATTATTATTATTATTTATTATATTATATTTTCAATATTTAATACACGTTTAAGGAAAAATAACGAGTTCATCAAAATTAATTGTGGTTATTTTCTCGTAATTTCAAAAAGCATTGCTATGGAAATATTGGAACATTTTCACTGAATATGTAACATACTATTATATTGGGGGTCTGAATTTTAATATAATGTAGTAAAATTTGTGTCGTTTTAACATTTAAACCTTGATATAGTGAAAACTCTATAATATTAAAATGTACATATGTGTATGACGAATATCATCTTATATGTTTGTATTGGACCAGATCAAACAAATGGTGTTATCCGCATTGTTATAACACAATATAATATTCGAAAAACGGCAAGCTTGCTGTTTTATAAAGACTACACGAATAATATAAAATGAATTTAATAATAAAAATAATAAAAAAAAATTGTTCTTATAATATGAAAAGGAAAACTAATATAATTTTTTTATTTGTATAATCAAGGTCAGGAACACTTATTAGATTTAAGTTTTAAAAGTATATCATTCTTTAAACTTTTATAAATCTTATATCTCGTTTTTACGTAATTTATTGTAACTTTATGTTATTAGTAATAAGTATATGTTTTATCAGAATTAAATGCAAAAATTACTATTGTTTTTTCATTCTTGAATTTATTCCCAATATATAATATAATATAGGCTATAAATATTTTAATAAATTTGTCAAAGTAAAAACAAAAAGTTTTAACTAAAAATTATATTGCATAATTATAAAATTTTATATATAATTTTATATAGTTTCAGTTAGTCATAACCTATAGTGAACATTATTATCATTAATCTAGTGATGTTCCGAATGCCACTAATAATAATCAATAGAACACAAAAAAATATTAAGTTAGTCATAAATATGAATATATGAAAGAGCAATTATTCCAGAATACAATTTGTTGAGCCGGTCGCTCGGCATCGACGGGGTAGTCAGACAATATTATGAACCATTGTTAATAAAGAAAAATGCAGTCCACAATTATATATATTTAAACTAATGTGTGTATATTTCATTAAGAGTAAGCTACAGACCATAAGTTGAGACACTTATGATCACTTATACATCATCGCTGTGCCCGACTCTCTGTAATAACTAATACGTTGTTACGATTATTGAATTAGTTTAAATTTAAAAGAAAAATCATCGAGCAGTCTAGTGATTATTACTCTTAAGTCGTGAATGTAAATAAAAACACAGCATAACGTGGCTATTCAAACTTTTCTCATCATATATCGATCGACTATTCGAGTTTTATATTTTAAAATATTTACATAATACTAAACATTATACACATAGGTAATACAAGTGTTTTAAAAATTAAAGTTTTACAAGATCACAGTATAATTTGGGACCCACACTCCACAGTGTGTTTGAAAATTAGTACATGCCTTTTTTTTTTTATTTAAATATGTCTTGCTAAGAAATGATTGTTTTAAATTCATTCGGTAATAAATAAAACACACCGCGTACAATACACTCTCTATAGTCAATATTATAATATGTATATAAATTTTATTAAAAACATCGTTCACTGTAATAATATATAATTTCATGCATAATATTTTAAAGATAATTCTATAGAATTTTCGGTTCATTCTAAAAAGTTCCATTTAAATTATTTTCCATTAAAAAAAATTCATAATATTACTCTCCATTCAAAACATTGTACTATGCAAAATTAATTCTCATTTCTTATGCGTCCGTTTAAAAAGCTTCTTATGGAAAAAATTAATACATCTTAGTACTATTTCATATAAAATTACATATTAGTTTTATATAATTATACTGTGTATTGAGAATAAAGTTAAGAATGAAAATATAATTGTTATTTTTATTTTAATTTGAAGAATACGTATAAAATAACTTATTTAAAAGAAATTACCAAAAAAATAAAATTAAAGTTATTAAATAACACAATTTTTTTGTCAAGATTGGGTACTACTCTCATAAACACCCTCCTTCCTACCCATCTAACCGTTACACATATAACACATATCGTATATAATTGTTTAATATATTAAGAGATTTAAATATATATATGAAGTCCCCTCCTTGGGCACGCCTTTGATGAAAATATTGGGACAAATATTTTACGATGATTAATATTTATGACAGAATGGAGGAGAGCTGTTAAACGTCTCCTTAGTCTCTATCATTGTTTTGTTTTTCATTGATATATTTATTATTTTTATTTATAATTGATAAATATATTAAGTATTCAAAAAAGTTTAGTATAAAAGAGAATATTAGTAAATATTTTGGAAATAAATGAAAGTGATGAATTTGTAGATTAATTTTTTTATCATTAAGACAACTAATACAAAATGTTTTATTTTTACCGTTAGTACAATCATAGAAATATGGTCAGATCGAAATTTTGGTTCGTATTTTCTTTAATCACTGTATATATGGTAAGTTTATTATTATAAATCGTTTATCAATTAAAAATAAATGAAGATTAGAATGTCTTTTTTTTTTAAATTTTGGGTAAATATATCTATCAAATAATAGTTTTAAAATGTATTAATTCGATAGAAAAATATATACCATTATAATGTTGCCAAATAGGACGATGTGATGAGGAGATATTAGATCCGGAAAACACACAAATTTATACTATGGATTTTATTTACCTTATTACATTATTAACACCGGATACATCTAGCTACAATATTGCCACACGATGTCTTTTTTTTATTGCTCTAGGCTAATCTTATCCTAACATATATCGGATACAAGGAGCCATTTAAGAAAAAATGTTTAACATAAAATTAAGGATGAGCAAAAATTACAAAATAAAATATGACTTTTGAACAATAAAATATTAAAACTAGTCTTCAAATAAATCAATAAATCGTTATTATCTATATTATTTAAATAAATACACATTCTGTTTTTTTTTTAAATTTTTTTTTTATTAGAAGTGGTGGTGATAAAATGTTATTACCTCTTTATTTTTATCACAACTATATTGCTATTATGCATTATGAATACGAATTTTTTAACATAAAATATTTTAAAGTTTAAATGATATAAATTTTGTAGGTACCTATTTATTAATGAATACAAGTAGTACATAAGCCCATTTATAAATACACAATATCGTACAATACTATATAGTCTATACTTAATATAGGAACTATAATATAGTGTGTGTAGAAGTAAAGTATTTATTTATTACAAGTACTTGAACAAAATAGAATATCTAAATATACACAACATAATATAGATGAACACATTTTTATAAAATAAAAAAGAATGTATCAACTTAAGTTAACTTTCAATTAAAAAAAAACCTAACCGAATTATAACTTGTTTAGGCATATCTTAATTACATAATATGATAAGTTCACAATTAATAAGACTATCTTATTGGGTTAATAAGTTAACACTAACTTAATTTTAATTTATTATAATAACTAACTTCTACACATTCTTGCTTTTTTTTTTTTATATTTCAATCGCCAGACATGAGGGCGAAATGCATCACTTTGCTTTCCTCCATAATTTATTTAAACAACATATACTACAAAGAAACTTATGCTAGATATTTAACAAAATATTTACAATACGTCCAAATATATACAATTATTAAAGCTTAAAATTATCAAAATTACACGTCTGTGCATTGCATCTGGAACTATTCGGTCTATGGATGTTTGTTATGTCATCTCTGTCGTCTTTCTTTTTCATTGGCCTTTGATTGGTATTAATGATAAGTAGCGCTTCACTGCATTTCATTTCTCCCAATTATATAGCATGATGGATATGATCGACATCGGTGTGACGTCTTCGCCCACTGTAGTATCCCATTCAGCATCATCAGATTTCTCGCCCACCGGCCGCATCCTCAGAGTGTATGTCCTGCTTTATCTAATGCATCGCCACACGATATACATTTTGAACTTGCTATCCACCCAAATTGATGTAGATAAGTCTAAAAACAACTATATCCCTTGAAACACTGAGTCCAGTAGAAGATCTTTACATTATATGTCGATTATAACGAAATAACGTACATTTGGTATCAACTACTTTATCCACGCGTCTTTAGTGTTTTTTTTTCCATCCCATTCCTGTTGCCACCATAGCCTAGCACCTAGTATTCTCTGTTCCGCTTATCATCAATATTTGTTGTTCATACCGATTGCATGCCATCAGATATTTTGAAACAGTTTATGACTTGTAATCACTAAGGTCACAACCATGGATACCGTTCTATACGCACTATCCCATCTTAGGCTTATGATATACCATAGTCAACCTGCCTAGGGTTGTGAAACACCAGTGAAGAACTCCACAAAGTGGCTGAATACCGTAGCTGTTAGCGTATTACCTATGTGACCAGTTTTATTTTCATCGACCTTGGACCTCCAACATTCAGCATCAAGCGATATATAGAAACCGTTATCTTTAGAATTAATGCCCGCATCGCTTGGATGTATACTTCTTGAAACCAAGTTATGATATGAGTTCAACACCCAAATAACTAATGTAGCCTTTGAAATCTAAGGTGTCTTTTTGAAACACAAAATACAGGCATCTATATCATCTCTGGTTCGTCAATATAATAGCAAAGGTCTTGCTCACTGAAATTTTTAGGGCATTCCCATTTATCCATAATACTATACTATCTATACTATTTATACTTACTAGGGTGAGCGCAGTATTAATCGCAGACTTCAGTATATCAGTATTTCTACCAGTTCCAATCACCCCAACGTCATCCACGAATGTCGTCATTCAGTTTTCGTCTTCTAAATAAGGCAGAGCCGTACTTGTTGAGTTTGTGAAGGGGTTATATGATAATCTTTTGTGAATACTCGGCATTTTTTATTTATGAATAATTCTTCTGTGCCATCTAGAATAATGTCTAAAGTTCCTTTGAATCACAGCTTATGAATGTCGGTTTAATACTAATTACATGTAACCAAATATGATCATATTTGAGGTTATAGAACACAAAATTTACAAGATTAATATATTGAACGCTACATTAGAACACAGCTACAATCTACGAGTTAGAAATATTTTGTCCTGTTAAAATTACAATTCACGTTCTCAATTACCTGTTAAGTATTTTGGCTATTTATTGCCACACTTATGATGATTTATTATTGATTTACAATTAAAATATTGGGTTATCGAATATAGTTTTATTGTTTTGTTTATTTTCACCTAATGATAAATATGTGTATTTTATTATTAAATATATTTTTCATTGCTGCACTACAGTAAAATGGTATTACCCTGCATATATTATACTTAGGGGTCTCGATAAAATAGTTCATTAAATAAATATTAACGTTTTATTTAAGAACAGTAGTGAAACTTGGGACATTTTATGTAATACATGATTTTGAACATATATAATAAAAAATGTAGATTTGAAGAGAGAGAGAGATTTAATTTTACTGTAATTTTTAACGAAACTGTTGAATATATTGTTAATTTGTCATTAGATTCAGATTGATATATTTATGGATTGAGTTTACGGTATGAAGAAATTTCTGTACATTGAATGCTTGTTGATTTAACAATAAATTAATAACTAGTTTGTTCAATGAGCATCTATCGAGTCTCAAGTTTAGATATAGTTGCTAAAAATTTTCCAAGTTTATCATTTAACCGTTTTATAATATCCTCTATATTCTTACGCTATTTCATATTTGCTTTAAAAGCTGAATTTTAATTGGAGATCGTTCCTCGTACTATTCTAGTTTATGCTTCCAAGAGATATAGTGTATAAGCGTTAGACTGACATCAATTTGAAATTGTATAAAATAAAATCAGCATCTATATCTAAATAACTACCAAACAAAATCTTAGCGATTTGGCCCACACAATTGGTACAGCCTATTTTAAAACTTAATGTCTGGTAGTCTGACTCTAAAGATCCAATAATGAAACGAGATGGAGAGTTCTCCAGCAGATCGAATAATTTAAAAGTTACCGAATTTGTTGTTACTTCTACCACCAATATAATGTTGAATTAAGTTGGTTCTTGTGGTGGAAAGGGATTAGGTAAGATAAATACAAATGTACACTAAGAATATTATTTATTAAACTTAAAAAAAATACAAGAATTAATTAAAATATATATATATTAAAAGAAAATAATAGAGGTTCTGTAAATACTTATCTAACTAAAAAGATAATATAATAAAAAAGAGATTCTGTAGCACAAAAGAGTCTGTCTATCATCATTACGTGAATGATTTTTACAGACGTGACCGTGAGAATCCAATCAGTACAAGCGCCTTAAGAATTTTCTGACCTAAGAATCTCTGTCCCTGTCCTTACTCGTCGTAATTTAGGCCATCGTGGAAACCCTTTATGGTTGACACGTCTACCATATTTACACAATTTATACATACACAATACACATATATATACATGTATAATAATATATTCGTAACGCTATTAAATGATAAGTAATAATTTTAAACGAATGATATGTTAACTCTAATAAACTACGCGTTAGACCCATTAACATAATAAAATTTATATAGAATCATTTAAAATTTTCTGAAAATAGTTTTAAGTAAAATAGAACATATTCTAAATTCTATTTTGTAAACCATTAATGATATAATTTATTTTACTAATTAATTTTTATCTCATAGAATCATTTTAATTACACTAATTTTTTGTTCATTTATTAATAATTTCAGAGTAATAGTGTCGTTGATACAGGAATTATTCACAGTTTCATAGTTAAGGATATCAATGGAAACGAAGTGCCAATGAGTAATTATGCGTAAGTGCAATTTTTTAAAGTACGGTTCAGAATACAAACATCCAAAAGCTAAAAAACGTTATTTTTTTATTTATTCTTCAGGGGTGATGTGTTGCTAATTGTTAACATAACAATCAATAATGCTAATACCGATCCAAAATTTGAGATATTAAAAAATCTATATGCTAAATATAGGGAAAGAGGCTTCAAAATTCTCGCCTTCCCGTGTAGTACACTACAAAATTCGGTAAATATTACAAAGAATTAAAGTCTAATAAAATACTTACGTGAATTTCAAGGTTCAAGTATGAGTGTGGGCATCGTCAAGATAATCTAAAATATGCAGCTAATAAGGCGGCTATTAATGAGTTTAGATGTTATAGAATGTTCATATTAAGATATAAAATATATTTTAAAATACATAATAACTTATGTAACTTATGGTAACGAATTAATCATGAGATTTGTCATCTAAACATATTAATGAAAAACTTTTCTTATAATTGATTTTAAATTATGAGCGGAGCGCAGAAACTATTGGTGCTTTGCATGGCGTATAGCATTATTTCCTTTTTTTTTGCTGGACACACATTTCTGACTAGAAAACTCAATCTAATCGTTATGTGTATACAACATTTTGATAACATACTTGATATAAGCATAATTTAAAGTAAGGACGTTATTTATATAATTTACAAATAATCCTTTCAGATTATGTAATACGAATATTATCATTGATCAGTATTTAAAGGTAATAGGTACTGTTGCTAATATCTAATGTATTCAGCATATTTTAAAATCTAAAACCAATTCTATGACTTTTATAAATACCTAGTCCGAATTTCGGAACACTCATGTTAACAATGTCACCACTCTTTTTTGGCCATAAATACAAAATTAGATATTATATTAAGATATATGAACTTCATAAATGATTAATTCTGTCCTAAAATTTCAAGGGCTACTTACGATTTTCCTAATTTTTATAGTTACAAGAGAATAATTTCAAATTATCCTTCAAATTCTATATACAGACCCCCTTAAAAAGTGGGTTTGTGGCGTTCTTTTAAGACAACTCACAGCAGGAGTACCACAAGGGCCTTGCACCTCTCCAATGCTTTACTCAATATATACAAACGATATCCCAACCAATCCTAATGCGCAAGTCTTCTTATTCGCAGACGATACTCTTCTTTTCATCCACTATAAAAACCCCAGGTGGCTGCAATACAACTACAAAAACCACTAGTCGTCACGGCACACTGGTTCGACCAGTGGAGAATCCAGATAAGCGCTCAAAAAAACCATAGACGTACTCTTTAATTGCCGAAGATGTAATCCTCCTCCACTTCATATGAACGACCACGACATACCGTGGTCGAATACCGCCAAATACTTGGGAGTACTTTTCGACAAAGACTCAACTTCAAACCTCATATCAATACTATCATCTTCAAGGCAACAAGAATCAGAGGAGCTCTGTACCCAATATTCAACAAATTCAGACCTATTCCAATAAAAGCAAGGATTACAATATATCAATTGTATATAAAATCGATAATATCCTATGCCGGCCCAGCGTGGGGTATCCTAGTATCCCAGTCAAACTGGACAAAAATAGAAGCAGTGCAAAACAAAACATACAGAATAATAACAGGTCTTCCCAGATATGTTTCAAACAAAACACTACTACCATCACTCAGATCCCTTTCAATAAAAATTTCATCAAAAAATGTTCAAAAATACAGTTCTATAAAAACTCACTCTCAAAATATGACCACATCCGAAATTTAGGCCGTTCAATTACCCAAGGCAGTAACCCAATACCATATAAGACCATACGACTGGTCAACTCATAATAACTAATACGCAATATACACACATATAAAATCAACAATAAAATCCATAATTCACTCAACTCGTCATAGACAAACGCCTGAAACAAGAACACAGACTATCAAGGTCGTCCATCAAGTAATAGCAATACCAATAAACACGACACCACATTTCTTCTTCAACTATTCCTTCAGACTTTCAACAACCAAAACCGAAGAAAAGAAGAACAAAAGAAAAAAACATCATCAAGCGATCCAAAACACTTACCAAGAAGATCCAGCCTACAGCCAAACGGGAACCAGCAACCCGGCGAGCAAGACCAGCGCACCCACCAAGTAGCAGTCAAGACGACGATTCGACTCACCGCTACGACCGGAGCCCAAGCATAAGGCGTCCGGAGTCAAACGGATTTTTGTTACCTTAAAAACTAACTAGATGAGTGGAAAAAAAATAAAAGTTAATATTTGAAAAAGAATTTGTATTATTGAATTTAAATTATTAAATTATTAAAGTAAAAATTAGAATACGGTGGTATGGTATTGGTGATAGTGATAGACCAAGTAATTTATAAAAGTGATCTCTGTATGTATATAATAAAATTATATATAATTAGTATAGATAACTGGCACAACAGCTATCTATATCGGGGAAAACCGCCTATACACAAGGTATATAACTATCCACTACCAAACACTTATCACCATATCCACGGTCCTGTAGATCGGAACATAAAAAGGCAATTACGGCCACATTGTACAAAAGAGACTTAGATCACAATAACAACAAAAAAAAAAAAAAAATGGAATATTGAGCAGTTGAAATGAGGTCTTCAGCCTTGTGGAAAAACGATTCCATAATGACCAACAAATCCATAACTAAATTATTGAATAGTTTTTTGATCATTTTCAAAATTTGCTCTGTAAGCGTAAAGATAGCAGAGCATTTCATAAAAATGTAATAATTCAAAAAATATTGTCCATCAAATTTTAGAAATCATGTAACAATGACCAACAAATTTGTTGGTTGGTTTTCATATATAAATTTTGGCTTTGCTTTGCCAACTTCAAGAACATCAAAATACTTGAAAATTGAATGTTATTTTAAATAGCCCAAATTTTGGCAAAACAATTTTGGAAATTTTATTTATATACTAATATAATTATATTATATATATTGTTGTATACGGGATATATTATATAGTGTATAGGATATTGATATATGTGTTATACGACTTATAGCATATAAATATTGTACAATGTGTTGACTCAGGGTTTAGCAAGTAGGCCGAGCGTGTGACCCATACGGTTCACACGATGGTCGACGTGCCTACAAGGGTAGAATATGCTTGGGTCAGCACATTCCAAAGGCCTCGGACGACGGCTCCCACGGGCCCCGTCCGACGGTCGTCAGTCGGTTAAAATCAGAGTACAAGTAATCACGTAAGTCTTAAACAGAACCTCTATACAGAACCTCTATTTTATTATTTGTCAAGTTAATTTATCGTGTAATATATAATTCTTAATATCTATATTTTCGTATGTATATCTAGTGTGTAAATTTATTACTTAATCATTGGTATTTAATTGTAGTTTAGTGTTTAATAAATAGTTATAATATATATAATTCAGAACGTGTTTTATCATTTCTCCCCATAACACCAAAGTTGACGACCACACGGCGTGGTACCACACTTCAGTGGTTTGAGCGTAGGTGGCAACCTAGCTGGGAGTACTAAGAGGAATCTCCTGGGTAGGAAGGGCGACCAATTTAACGATAGGGCGCGCCAGTTCACCCTGGCTAGTTCGGAGGCGAACCACGCGTAACACACCGTCGGCACCCGGCAGTAAAGCAATAACCCGACCTAATCGCCACGAGAGTGGAAGGGACTGGTTTTCCCTCACAACGACCATATCATTGAGGCATAAATTGGTGGTTTCTAACGACCATTTTGTTCGAGTTTGCAGGGTGGTCAAGTATTCAGTTGACCATCTTCGCCAAAACTCTTGATGGCACTGGCCGTCCATAACGCTAATGTATATAACGGCGGCGCATCCGTGCTGCGACACGTCATAAAAATCGACGAGAGCGAGCGTCGAAAATCGTTCTTTGATATCGGGGGAAACTGAAGTGCGCGACAAATTACTAGTAATCGACGGTAACACCCACGTTTGTACAGCCAGCACAGGTTCGGAAGAGATGTTGCGTGGATCAAAGCGGTGCCTAAAAGGATGCTAGACTATAAGCAATGCTCCACGCGTTCGAATTCCTTCTTATCCTCACCCATCGTGAACAATTAAAAAATACGAACAACGCCAATAAACGACAACAATCACAAAATACGACTGATTGTGTGGAGAAAGAAAAATAAACAATTTTAAGTACACTCAAACAAATCAAAAAAAAAAAAAATACAAATTCAGCACACCGCTAGGCTGGGACCCCCCATAAGGTGACCAAACCACACTCTGCTACCTACATCAACACACTCCGTTCAGCGCAGCCGCATAGTACACATACGTCTCTATTCACCTCCGCTGCACTTCAAGCCGACCACGTCAAACAACCGCGCCGCCGGGATACCGTGCCGTCAGCCAGACGCAAAAACTGCGTCTTCGACATCAACATTGAACATCTACATTTTGGACCTTGCTCCTAACCTTCAGTCAGCTCATAGCTGCCCCGTGAGTATTCCTCGCGCGGCGCCGCAGCGATACCCACCCGGGCAGACTCGCATGGCGTAATCCCCAAACGCTTCCTTCAAATCCCCATACCTAACATCGTGCCACAGGCCAAAACCCTTCGTAGTATCCGCACCGGCGGGAACCTGGGTCCTCCACTTCACTGCTCAAATAAGCAGAAAGCCGAAGATCTCTCCACGTCCAGGCGCTAACCCTAATCTTCCACAACCACCAATACTGACCCAAAAACGTTCACCATCTCCTCCTGTGCTCTCTACAAAAAGGTCACGAAAAAAGCTCAGCAATAGATCTTCCTCGTCTTTAATGGATACCAACCTCCCGTCTTTATCATCGTCCTCAGATAACGGTCACGATAACTTATCCAATCTCAACTCAGAAACTGGTTCTAACCGTTCTCGCACAAACTCCATGAACAGCAATCAACATACTCCATTAATTCGTGAACATCTTCCACCACCAATTATCGTTTCTGGCTTCGCCTGGCGTACAGTAGCTCCAAAACTTATGACCACCACCCCAGCTGACTCCATTCAAGTAATGTTATTCCGCGACAACAACGTTAAAATTCAATGCTATGACAGCGAGATATTCTACATAGTACAAAAATATTTCAACACTATCAACACCGAGTTCTACAAGTTTCCCCGTCCAGATGAACGTACCCTCAAGATCGTAATCAGAGGTCTAACCACCGACATAACAGATCAAGAACTTACCGACGAACTGTCAGCGAAAGGTTACGAAGTATCCTTCGTCCGGCAATTCGTTAAAAATCAGGGGAAACTCCCATTACACATGGTCACACTACCTAACTCTCCTGCTAGTAAAGCCATCTTCAATGAGCACTCCCTTTTCTTTATCACCATCAAAGTCGAAAGCTACAGATCATCTAACCCCGCGCAATGCTTCAACTGTATTGTTTCGGCCACTCGAGCCGCTTCTGCGGCTTCTCCCCGAGATGTATAAAATGCGCTGGCTCCACTAATCAAAAGACTGCCTTAAGACCATCAACGAAAATCCCAAATACACCAATTGCCAAGGCCCCCACACCGCCAATTACAAACAATGCAAAATGCAAATACAAAATGAGTACAATAAATTAAATTACATTTATTTCCATGAATGATATGGTTACCATTAAGTCTCTACGCCGTTGATCAAATTCAATGTAAAATTGGTTTTCAATAATAACCAGCCTCTCTGTTAACAAAACATGATAATTAGATTAGTGAAGGTGAATAATAATAAATTATAAAACTTTGTATTCAACGACTCACGTAAAAAATCCCAAATGTCAGGGTGTGGACCCATTTGCTTCAAGAGTATGGAATGGAACGATTCCAAATAATTATTGGTGCGATGGTCATAACCAAAGACAAAACCTCTCTGGTTTTATTTGTTCGATCCAATAACCCAAAATATAATTATTTAGAAAGCCTTCAACCACCATTCTAATCTCTGGAAATTGGAGTGCATATTGTACTATGACATTGAATCCATCAAGCACACAAAAACCTGGACACAATGGATTATTTCTTGCTGCCAGCAAGTGGGGTAAAGCTAAGACCCGATAAAAAAGTTTTGGATAAAAGCACAATACATTTTATTTAGATATAAAGCTGAAAATTACCATTCTAAAAACACGAGCTGCTACTTGATGTGTCTTGACTAAATCGAGGACATGGTTCATTTTCCTATGACAGTAGCGAACAATAGACTAAAACAAAAATTGGATTATTAAATCATTCTCATTCTGTATAAAAATAAAGACATTTCAATAGAATCTTATTTGAGTGTAATGAAACCAACAGCATACTAATCTGCTGCTGGTGGAAAACATTTGAGTAACCGCATTCATCAGTCCTCTTTCATAATCAGTGACAAATCGGACCCGATCATAATTTAGTGGCAAGATTTGGTTGATTAATGTGAACCTTTGTTTGTACTGTGCTTTCATAGTATGTCTCTTCCGTCAAACTACCCAAAAGAACATAGACAATTGGAAATGCCTGTAACAGAAAGAAAAACAATTTAATATAAATACCAAGTGCTGACAATAGATAGTCACTTACGACATTCTTAAATACTAATTGAAAAGTTAAGAGACATTTCATGTCTATTGGGTGACTTGGGACAGTCTTAAAAGTTTCATCAACGCCAAACATAGTCGCATTATATAACTCTGGTTGGTATTCGGCTATTGTATCCCTATTTGCAAAAATAACACCAATACCTATTCCGTTTACAAAAAGCTCTTGTTGGAAAAATCTTGAAGTTGGATTTCGAAGTGTACAAGAATAATTAGGATATTGTGGATCGTACAATATCATAGTGAGTTCATGGATACTTTGTGGAATCCTAGGACGTCTCGAACTTCTCATCTTGAATACTCTTCTGGCTGCTTGTCTATGTGTATAATTACGAGCACCTTCCGAATGTCTACACATACAAACATTAACAAAGTTATATGGTGACATATCACATAGATCCCCGTCAACTAAATCCCCAAGATAAAAACACTCAAGGAGTTCTAGTTGTCGAGGGATTAAAATGACGAAGGGAACTAGGTGAAACTCATCGGGATTTAGATGTCGATGGATCTAAATGACAATAGAGAACTAATTGTCGAGGCCTGGTATTTATTTTTCACCATCTTATCAATATAATAATAAAATAATAGATTATTATTTATGCATTATGCATATTATATAATATAACTCTGTGATATAAGTATACCCAATTCTTTCATATTTTTTTGCATATATATTTAAAAACCTACTAACTCATAGAAATGATTACGTACTTTTTGTTTTTAACAATATGTTTTTATTGTTAGTTACATTTGTATTATTATGAAAAATTGTGGTTTTACATTTGAATTTTTGCCCTCGAATGATTATAGTACTCTCATTTCCAAAAAAAAAAAAAAATGATAAAGAAAAAAGCATTAAATTAACCAAAATTAAGTAAAGTTATAAACGTTCCGTAGAAGTCAATTTTAACTACCTAGTCCATTAATGGGTGGTTAAGAATAAAACTGTTTTTTATTATTCAGCGGTACATGCAATAAAATAGTAATATTATAATAGAAGGTAGGTACTTATTTTACTAATTTTTAAATTTTTTTATTCATTTAGGTATAGGTAGATACATGGCTCAATACTTTTAATTTAATTATAGGTAGGTAATAAGTATATCTTTCCATTAAAAACACGTTTTATTTATTATTTTTATAATCGGCACGTACCAACAAACGATTTCATATAAAAATTTCATATTTCGTTATCATACTCGTATTTTATCGTGTTTCAATGTTATACATCAAAATATGTATCAATTTATTCACAATATCTAGTTGACGCATAAACAGTGTAGAAGGATCTAAATGTCATAGGATCTAGTTGACACAAGGGATCTAATTGACATTAGAGGATCTAAATGACGGATGATCAATTTGGTTACAGGGAGGTTGTAGACTACAGGGATCTAGATGGCGATAGGAGATCTACTATGTAGGGGATCTAGGTGTCCGTTTACCAAGTTATATAGCCTATGTTCAAAGATAAATAAAAAATGTTACAAAACATATGCATTGAAGATCCGTATAATTTACTGTCCACCCCAGATTATGTTTTAAATATATTAGATAGACTAAGTTTATATTAAAAAAAATGATGAAATATAAATAAAACATACTCAATAATTTCATTGTTGTATATGGTTCGCACAGACGCCGTAGTATTTGTTCGATCCAGCCCTCTTTCACTGATTGCATCTCTTAATAATGGCACATGTAAATCTACCTCATCAGGCTGACGATTGTGCAGATTGCGTATTGTCAGTCTATTGTCCATCATGTCAACACTTATTGATGCTGAGCCACGACATATCGGATGTCTACGATTTTTTTGCCTCTCGCACACAAGTGAAATTATATTCACGTAAGCCTCCTTTTTATAATATTTAAATCTCACATTATCCACATAAATGATAGAATTACGTTGCACACCAGGAAGCTTGATATACGTTTCTGGTAGTTCATCAATTTCCACTATCAGTTCACGGGCATAATCATAATCCCGTAATTCAATAATTTCTTCCAATATATTAGGATCAATTACAACTGAATACGAGTGAAATAAAATAAGAAAATTACACATTTTTTACCTAACACTGTTCAGTATATTTATATAAAATAGTTTCGGCACATGTTATACAAGTACAAAAACTCAATTATTAAAATGTTATAATTATGAGGTTAGAATGAATGCAAAATTATGTACATACCTATGTTATAAGCACAGACAGGACCAAAAAAAGTTTGAATAAAAAGACAAACATAAAACCATTTGACACAAGTAAACTGAATATAATTCTCCAATCTCTAGGACTGAATACAAAAACTATCTAATTGTGGAAAAACCTTTGGAAAGTTATAACTCGTGACTTTCAAGAAATCGGGTGGGAGTTAAATACATAATTTATTTTTATTTCGCACAGGGTGGTCCATTTATTAATTTTAAATTTCTACAAAGAGTATTTTGAATTTGGAATAGTTGGTATTAATTTTTATTTTAGGTTATGGTTCACCCTTTTAGGTTATGTCCAAACTCAATCTGGGTGAAGTGCATGTATCCCGACGCCGGCGGCTAGCGGTGATACACAAAATACGATAAGGGTGAGACGAGAGTGGGTCGAACTTCGCGAATATTTTATGCCGCCGCGACGTAAATTCACGACGGTGCCAAAACAGTAAGATTACTCTATGTATTTCTTTGCGGGGAAAACACAGAAACATTTGTTTAGTAATAATTATTATCTCTATAATTTAAAAAACAATTAAATGGGAGTTATCTGTAGTAGTAGGGTTTTGTATGTTCTGGAACCTAGACTAGCCAAAAAAAAAAGTTCGAGGCGGTATTTCTACATATTTTGACCCGATATTTGGCTTCTTTTTCATTTTTCCCCATGTGCATATTTTTTTACAGGGAAAATTGTCGAATCCGAACCGTCTCGTATAGTCCAATTCCCCTGTAATTTTGTATACAGGGAAAATCATCAAAACCAGACGGTCTCGTATAGTCCAATTCCCCTGTAATTTTGTATACAGGGAAAATCATCAAAACCAAACGGTCTCGTATAGTCCAATTCCCCTGTAATTTTGTATACAGGTAAAATCGTCAAAACCAGACCGTCTCCTGTATTTCAAAACCCCTGTAATTTTGTATACAGGTAAAA